>VUQH01033676.1:0-15479 GCA_015106775.1 Etroplus canarensis | reverse complement strand
CACTATGTACAATGGAACTTTCTGAAGGGGTTCACAGTAAAATAGGACATTTTCTGTAAATTCACAGATATTTTCTCTTTTTTAATTAGAAGATTTTTTAAGACTGATGAGCCGTGCAGCTGGGTTTCTTTAGCTTACTACAGCAACATTTCTGTATATTGTGGAAAAGCAGACATAGTTGCTGAAATTGCACATCTCAATCACAATGATTCAATGCATACTTAAATTTCTTTACAGAGAAAATAAGGGGCGCTATTCGGATGTCTTTTTTCTTTACAACTTATTAGACAATAGCTTTATTGGTCCAGCCCACTTAAGACAAAATTGAATTGTGTGTGGCACATGATGTAAAATGAGTTTGACACCCCTGCTTTAGCTGATCATTGTGTGCACATTTCACTAAAATATGACCTATAGTCTCGAAGGAATAGCACTTTTGTGAATCGTGGCAGGACAAACAGACAGATGGCTAGATGACAGATGCCTCATTAGCTCATTAGCCCCTTTGGCCAGATGAGCTACAAATGCATTGACAAGTCAAAGAGGCTCACAGTCATATGGAGGCCAAAGGCCCTACTTCTAAGCTTAAGACATTATGCCACAAATCCACCTAATGACAGAGGACAGAGGCGCACACGCAAACACTTGTTTTATGAACATTACAATCTAATTCATTTAGTGAGTCTTGTGAAAATGGAAAAATGCCTGTAAAATGACAGCAATGATCTTGACCTTGAATACAATTTGAGTGAAGGCCCATTAGAGCATCACTGTGTGCAAGTTTCACTGTAATCTCACTAGTGCACCTGGACAACTAGCTGTTTTTGTGAATTGTGGATAGACAGATACACACTGATGGACAGATGATGGTCACTTCACCATGGCATTGTATCATCGATCCTTAATGTTAAGTTAGGTAGAAATAATTTTTAAAGAACAGCAAGGAATAATTAAACCGTGATGGCTTTACAACCAATGTATTTTTAAATAAACAAACCCACACATATGATGGAATACTGTGATCTATATAACTGTCTTGTGCAAACATGAACATTAAAAGGTTGAGATTAAGTATATACATCACTTGATCAAATCAGTTTGACCTACCAGCTAACCCGGACCGAAACATGAAACAGAAAACAGTAGAAGATGTTACTGGCATTTAAATTTACCTCACAGACAAAAAGACAGGAGGCAGAGCTGGAGGTGGCAAAATTGAAAATGCTGATATTTTTGCTGGGAGTGACCAGGATGGACAGGATTAGAAATAAGTCCATCAGAGGGACAGCTCATGTTGAGAAGTTTGGAGATAAAGTCAGAGAAGCAAGGCTGAGATGGTTTGAACATGTTCAGAGGAGGGATAGTGGATATATTGGACAAAGGATGTTGAGGATGAAGCTGCCAGGAAGGAGGAGCAGAAGATGAAGACCATAGAGAAGACTCACAGATGAAGTGAAGGAGGACATGCAGAGGGTTGGTGTGAGGGACGAGGATGCAAGTGACAGGGTGAGATGGAGGCAACTGATCTGCTGTGGTGACCCCTAACGGGAGCAGCCGAAAAAAGAAGAAGAATCGTTTTTATATCTAAAAAAGTGAGAAGTAAACAATATGTTTAGAGAATTTATCAGCTTTAATTTTGTGTAATTCTGTGATTCAGCAATGATCTGTATGGAACCACAGATGGAAGTTCTGTTCCCTTTAATGCAACAAGGCCTTAATATATCCTGCCCATGTAATGCATTTGAAAGAGGTTTCAGAGAGACATTAAAGCTATAGTGTCATGCAGTTAACAAGTGAAGGTTACAGGGGTCGTTATGGCTCTCCTGCCATTCTGTGTCTAAACCCAGGAGTTGGCTAAAGGATAAGGATAGTGATAGTCTATTCTGTCATTTTATTATTGTCACCAAATCCCTTAAGACGACTTAAAACCAACCATGCATTAGCCCGTCAACATTTTCTGACCTCTGTCTAACCTCTGGCACTCAGCCCCAAGCCTCACTGTTTCTACAAGATACAAAGGCGAAACAACAACTTGATTTCCAAGCAAATCTTGAAAACGCATGTAGTGCATGAATGCTCTCCTCTTGCCAAAAGCTGCAGAACAGAGCACAGCATGACACAAAACTGATCAATGACAACACAGTTACAGATAACTACAGTGGATTTCACAGAACACTTTTAATCAATAACACTGAAGCAACGACATTCTAATTACAACAGTTCAGTAGTGAAGATTAACAAACAATGACAGTCAGGGCAATTCATCTACGTAACTTATTCAGTCATCACTTTCATTATTTGCACGTCATGACTGTTAAAGTGTAGGAACTTCTCAGGTCTTTTGTCTGAACCAAATGAAGATTAACTCAGCTTTAACTTGTTTTACCTTAATAATTTCCCATGTCATTTTAAAGCATGGCTTTTTGAAATAGGTCAGAAAACATTTTATTTTCTGCTTTACCACTAAAAAGAGAAAAAAAATGAAACAAAAGGATTTTTTTAAAAAGCTAAAAAAGTGGCACTGAAGGAGACATTAAGTTTGGAAATGTGTAGGACAATCAGTGTTAACATGATTTAAAAGGAAGCACTTAGCCTTGCTTTCAGTCACTTTAAGCGTATTGTGCTATTATACAACAACTTTGTCTCTCCCTGCCTCATACGTAATTAAATAATAACATCCTCTTCAACCTTGCAAAGCAGACTTCATACTGCTTTGTCATTAAACACCAACTATGTGTGCATTTGAAATGAATTTTTAAATGAACAGAATGCTTCCTCACTGTATTTACATATCATAACATGCCAAACCGGGGACACAAGCCCCTCTCGTCATGGAGGGTTGTGTCAGGAAGGGCACCCGGCATAAAACCTCTGCCAAGTTACCAACGTGGATTAATCCGCTGTGGCGAACCTATGCGGCGAAAACAAGGGAGCAGCCCAAGGTACAGCATGGCAAACTTGCACAGAGCCATTTCAAACTGATGTTTAGCGTTCTTCTTGGTTTTGTTGGTAGTTGCAGGTTGTGGGTGGTACAGTAGGCTTGCAGACCACAAAAAACACAAAATTCTCCAGACTCTGTTTCTATAATGTTCAACTAGTGCTGTAAAATCAATCACGATGTCAGAGAGTACAATTATGTAACCACAAAAGGTCACGATTGAATTAAATAAATATTGTATTTCTGAATATAATAACAAATTCTTCTTTTCTGTCATTGACAAGTTTTTCCCCGTTTCCCCCAGTCTGATGCCATATTTAACAAGAGAAAATACATAAGTCCTCCACAGGTTTGGCGATGTTATAAGCTACCAACCTACAAGGTTCCCAGTGGACATATAGAAAGGAGCAATAACCTCAATATCTTTCTCCAGCACCACCATAAGGCTGACTTTTGTGGTTTTGAGTGAAATGTCTCAAGAACTACAGCACAGTTTGTCATGAAATTTGTGCAGGGAATCAATTTTACTCTCAGCATGAGGTGTTATCACTGCAGTTTTCTCCTGTTTTTCCTCTAAATGCACCATCAGGTATGCTCATATGTTAAGCTGAATATAAACGACTGGTACCAAAACCACATTGGTTGTTTTGGTGCTCATTAACATTTAGCTCAAAGCGCTGCTGAGCTCATAACCTCATTGGGTCTTGTTTACTTGTAAATTGGATGTAATAATTAATGAGACGCTTCCTTTACGAAACCAAACCATGATTATGAATCACAATACGATTCCACTGACCACTACTTTAGGCAAACTGATAATGCCACACATGAAGCTGTCTCAGTGATCTGCTTCTGGAAAAAAACAAAAACAAAAAAAAAAAACTGTATAATGTCTTGTGTAGCTGTGAGTTTGTCACCTGAAAATGTCAGCAGGGTTATGAAAGACTCCACTGAGCTTTCATTTCAGGAAGAAGGAAGTGTTCTAACTCAGTTATTTGATATCAGATAGCAAAGTCAAAGGGGTTATAATCCCATTTTCCATCACTGAGCGTATTTTTTGTAACAAACTGATTATTCCTAGTCGACTTATTGATTAAATCCTGTTCTTTTTTTCTTTTTAATGATGTGGAGGCTGATAAAAAGACACTTATTTCATGTCAAAAAGATCAAATTCAAGATCCAACAGGGATTATTTGTGAACAACTGTAACTGGATGGTCTTTCGCCCACGAAAAACAGTATCTCCCAGACTAGAGCCAGCGCCTTTGTGGGATAACACTGATGGGAACCCCCTGCCTCTTTTCCACCTCCCCCATCCCTTACCAATCATACAACACATCCCAACCAGAAGCCCAGTGGTATTTACTGGGGGACCCCTGATGATGGTAGAGGTCTTGTGATCATTATGGAACAGTGCAAGGCTTTGAAAACCACTGATAGGGTCTTAGTTCATTGCATTATGATTTTTCTGTTAGCCTTGCAGGATTTTCACAGGAAGATTTTGAAATCTACAATGATCCAGGGGAACTCGAGAAACAAGCTCATGTGCTGAGGCCTGATTTTACCTCAAACTGTAGTGAATTAAAAGCTAGAATAAGAATGAATTACTCTTGACTCTAGATCAATTTTATTTTTATGTCTTTAAGTGTACATATAAAAGTAGACACTTAAATGATATTTGTCTCATACACAAGCCCCTCTTGTCATGGAGGGCTGCGTCAGAGAGGGCATCCAGCATAAAACCTCTACCAAATTACCAATGCGGTTTAATCCGCTCTAGCGACCCACTGGGGAGAATACAAGAGAGCAGTCGAAGGTACATGGAAGATTTTACCAATTTTAACATTTTCCCTGTAAGATCCAGAAGAAGCTGAGCCTACTGCTCCACAAAGTTTGGGGAACCTTCTCAGTCTGTAATGAGTTACTGCAAATAAAGTTGCAAATTCTTCAGCAGATATGGCAGACGTGGACAAAGCCATAAAATCTCCCAACATTTTTGCCTGGGAGCTATAATAATTGTTAAGAACATGCCATTCACCTGACAAAGCAGCATCATGCCTCAGAGCACATAAACAGCTGTTGGAACAAATAGTAATCTAAATGAGCTGTTCTGAGGTTTGAGACTAGTAGGCTGCATGAGCCAGCAAAGCCACAGGAAAGTCTGAAGAGAAAGCTGCAGGCAAGGTCTTACTAATAATACATGAAATCACTTGTATTTCAATAGTAGTGGGATCACTGTGTGCTGCACCATGGGCCAGATGAGTTGGTCTAAGGCAGAGTATTCATAATAGCTATCTGCGCCCCATGAGTCTCCAATGGTCCCTCAATGACAGCTATTTCTACAAAAATCACTGTTAAGGAACTGACATTGGACCACACCTCCTAATCATGAATGAATTCATGTTTCATTCTGTCCCTTTACCACAGGTGTATAAAATCAAGTATAGCATTCTGCTATCAAAAACATCTGTGAAAGAATGGGTCATTCTAAAGAGCTCACTGAATTCTAGTATGGTCCTGGCATTGCAACAAGTCAACTGGTGAAATTTCTTCCCTCCTAGATATTCCCCCGTTAACTGTAAGTGGTATTGCAGAGCAGAAATGGTTAGAAACCTCACAACTCAGAAGAGCACTTGTGAGAAATTATTAAGTGAGGGGGCACAAAAGTGGCCAACACTCTGCTGACCTAATAACAGCTGAATCCCAAACCTACTCTAGCATTAACATCAGCAATAAAACTGGGAGCTGAGAGCTTCATGGCATGGGTTTCCATGGCTGAAGAGCTGCATGTAAGCTTTAAATCATCAACCACAATACCAAGCTTCAGATAGGGTGATGTAAAGCACCACTGGACTCTGGAGCAGTGGTAATGTACACTGATGGATGAGCCTAGGTTTGGTGAACGCCAGGAGATTACTATTTGTCTGACTGCACGGTGCAAACTATAAAGTTTGGAGGAGAGATAATGCTATGGGTTGTTTTTCTGAAGGTGCCCTATGCCTCTTAGTTACAGTGAAGGGAAATCTTAATGTTTCAGCTTACCAAGACAATTCTATGCTTCCAACTTTGTGGACAAAAATTGCGGAAGACACCTTTTCTGTTCCAGCATGACTATTACGCAGATCCTAAAATGCACATCCAATATCTATAAAGGCATGGGTAGATGAGCTTGGTGTGGAAGAACATGACTGGCCTGCAGAGTCCTGACATCAACTCCATCAAACACCTTTAGGATGAACTAGAACACTCCATACTAATATTTATGGCTTTATAATAGGATGTTATATGAAAGCTCCTTTAGAAGTAATGTGCAGGTGACCTAATCCTTTTACTCATATAGTGTATATGAGAGGACAGTGTCACTGCTCCCCCAAATAAGCCACAAAATGAATAAAATCATGACACTCGTGCTCTACAAGAGTGCTTTTCAAAAGAGTGTGTGTGTGCGTGTGTCTGAGCGTAAAAGAAAAAGAGCAACTACAAGACAGGAGCTGAGATGTTGAGAAAATAAAGCTTACTTGGCCCAGATCATGTTAAGGGCAGTGTGAGCGTAGGATAGAAGAAGAGTGGAGAGGGAGGACAATCATGCTTACAAGTTCTTCTTTCAGCTGCTTACTTTAGGGGCTGCCACAGAGGAACATCTGTCACATCCTCACCCTATCGCTTTTCAGTTCAATTCAATTTTATTTCTACAGCGCCAATTCACAAAAAAGTCAACACAAGGCACTTCACACCATAAGGTAAAGACCCTACAGTATTAAAGAGAAAACCCAAACACTCAGACGATCCCCACTGAGCAAGCACTTGGCGACTGTGGGAAGGAAGAACTCCCATTTAACAGGAAGACACCTCTGGCAGAACCAGGCTCAGGGAAGGGCAGCCATCTGCCTCGACCAGTTGGGGGTGAGGGGAGAGGGAAGAGAGAAAGGAGAGGAAAGAGAGACATGGACTATGGGAGAGAGGACATTTAGAACAGCCAGATAGCAATGAACTATAATTATCAAGCCTAGAAGCGATAAATGCAAGAACTAGTTTTTCAGTATCGCTCTGAGACAGGATGTTTCTAATTTTGACGATATTGCGGAGTTGAAAAAGCCAGTCGTACATATTTGTTTAATGTGAGCATTAAAAGGACATATCCTGGTCAAAGTAAGGCCACCCCGAGGAAGTATCTGTTTCTGAGGTTTTTAGAACCAAATACAATAACCACAGTTTTGTCCGAATTTAAAAGTACTATAACAGATTACAGGCCATCCAAGTTTTTATGTTTTCAAGCCATTCCTGTAGTTTAACTAATTGATTTGTGTCATCTAGCTTCATGGATAAATATAGCTGGGTATCATCTGCATAGCAATGAAAATCCATCTTCAATATCCTCTGTCCAATATAGACAAAATCTCATCACACTATTGCTCTAAAACTCACCAAGATGGCTGCACTCATGATTATTTTAATCAAATGTATTTATTGTCTTTTGTGTTCTGTGACAAATTACTTCAGTCACTCACCTCTGTTTGTTTGGATGATCATTTCCCAAAAAAGCTGCATCCCACAATCTGCCTGTTCTGCAAAACCACCTTTGAACAGGCATAATCACAGACACAAAGTGACTGTATCCTTCAAGCCATCATTTAAAAAAAAAAAAAAAATAGATTCCTGTGACGAATGTAAATTCTCAGTCATTCTCAAGTCAGGGCGCAATTTGCCAGGGGTGATGGTGGGAATTTCCCTCCCTCTGGTCTACATCTCCCTGCTTCTGATATTTTATTTTATCACCAGTGGGGATAAAAATATACCCCCCTCCTCCCTCTGTCTCTTGCTTTTTGAAACAGTCTACAGCGCAAACATCAAATCAGAAATGGGCTTTCACTTTCAATGTTCCTACTGTAATATTAGGGATGATACTACGTAAGTGAGGATGACAGGGATCCTATACCATTCTAACTTGTCTTTATCCCACAAAACATCCCTGTTTCAGTGTGAAAACTACCGCTAGCTAAATAAAAGAAAAATGAAACACATTCAGAGTGGCAGATTTTACAGGAACCTCGCAGAGAAATCCTTGAAAGATTCCTGCATGTGCAAACACACCAATCAGCTACATCAGAAACTCCTACAAAGGTGAGTTCTGCAGCTTCTTATTTCAATTTCTTTAATTACAGTTATGCAAGGGGGCGGGGGCTGCTGTCTGTGACATTCTGCAGTTAGAAAGTCTTGCTATGAAGGGTGCCTCTGAAGAAATGCTATGCACGCGATTTGGACTTGGTGGAGCAGCCACATATATCTATCCCCACTGCCATCGAGTACTGAAGTATTCATCATGTGCCGCATACAGTTATACAAGCACAACATGTAGTAAAATGGACCCTGATTCTGTCCTGAGACTGTGCAAAGGTTATCCATTAAATAAGTGAGAGAAATATTTATATCGGGCACTTGCAGAGTGAATTGTGAATTTCATTGCACTGTACACTTATGTCCTGGAATGACAATAAAGGCTATTCTATCCTATTCTAAAAAGGGGGTAAACTAAAGGAATGTATAGAAAAAATATGTGAAAATATAATCAAAAAATAAACTGGACTACTATAAACAACTGTATAGTGTGTGAAAAGAAAGCTTCTCATCATCGTTTTATGTCAGGTGAGAGGTGGGGTACATCTTGGACCGGTTGCCAGTCTATTGTGGTCGCTCGTGGGGTCTGTGTGGTCTGCACGGTTCTCCTAAGGTTTCTACTCTAAGCGCTCCAAGCCTCAAGCTTAGTCTAGCCCTCGCCACCAGCCAGATAAGCCAGCGTCCCCATTTAATGTTACATTGAAAGCAGTAATAAATAATTCATATTATAACAGGCTTCAGAGTATATAGGAACACTGTGGTTCCTGAAACATTTTCAAGGAGAGAGAATAAAAACATCCCACAAATGATTCCCTGTACAAAGCCATGTGTTTAATACAGACACTGCACGAATAAATCTAAATCAGCATCATCCAGTGTCGTGGCTTACGCTTTAACAGAACGAACCATCACAGCAACACACATGCTTTGGCTTCGATGACAAGTCCAAATGCCTGCTGTGAAAGAGACAGAATTTGGCCCGTGTTAGAGGATAATCACAGTTGACATTTATTTATTTATCTTCTTTAAAAAGGTACATATGAATTATCGCCCAGCCTCAGCTACATTTATGGACATTTAGTGACTTGACAACACACCACATCTCCAATGAAAACATTCTTATTGCACTCAGTTGGAGAAAGAGGATGAAAAAGGAAATTAACAAAGGTCAAATGTCAATCATTGCCAAGAGCATCAGTAATGAAAGCTCATAAACACCCTGCTAAATCTCCCATCACGCACCAGTGCTGCAGGAAGTATGACACAAAGCATGGTTCTCACCATTAATTAGTTGCATCATGTGGAATCACATCAGATGTATTTTTCCATGTATCATATTAACACAAAATGATCATCTGTAATCTCATATAATAAATAGCATTTTAAAATGTTTATGTAATCAGCAGATATTCTGCTTTGTTTGGATATTGCTTAAGAGATGTAAGGTTTCTAAATATAACAATGAAAGGCAATTTTCTTCCTTTTTTTAATGTGTTATGCAAGCATTTTATGAAAGCTTAAAGAGCCACTTTAAAGAGAGTGCTTCAAAAGAGGAAGAGTGGTTTTTTCCCACCTTTTTGCTGTCGCCAGCACTTAGGTAATTTACCATATAACTGATTATAAGTACAGATTTCCTTATAGTAAAGCTTCCTCAAGGTTATTTGTATAATATTAAGCCTTTATGGTCATTTTATTATAATTGTGAGTTAATCACTTACACAATGTCCTCCTCAGTCAATCTGATATCACTGCAGGGATGGATCATTTCTATAAAATTGATGTTTTCTCTTTTACTGGCCAGGCAGTTTCATCAAATTTCTGCCTTTTATATTCTTGACCATGTTAACACAGATCTGTCACCATTGGTTGATCTCCTCTGTCCTTCTTCCTGTAACCTTCTTCAAACACCCTGATTAACAAGAAGCATTTCAGCCGCCTGATGCCCCACTGTAATCAGCACGGTACGAACAACAAAAGCACTTGTCCCGATGTGGTCATTAATTAAGCAAATTAATGCAATCATTATAAAATGGCTCTACGCTGTTCATACTTGTCTGCACTTGAGCAGAATTCATGTGATCTGCAGTTGCGAGCATAACGAGAGAGACGGCAGATTTAAGATGTAAATAAATGCAGCAATACGCCACAAAATCTCAGCAGTTCCTCCACTCTGAATGAGAAGCTCTGCTCTAACTAGTACTGTCAGCGTGACGTTTCTCATGTTTTATTTTGCAGTTATTATGTTCACAAGAATGTGTCTACATGCAGATGATGCTGTGACAAAACATGTCATCCCGCCTGCCACCTAACATAGCGGCGGGACATTAAACATGGATCATGTCCTCAAAGTAGGCCACTGCAGCTCCTGACACCTCCAGAAAAACTCCTCATGCTGATGTCTCGGTGCTCCAACATGCACTCGAGCTTAGAGCCGATAACTCTTGCTGCTTTGATACACTCCGAGCAGATTGTTGCGTTTTAAACCTCCACATTTTAAACTTTTAAATGTGCCCGTTCTGTGGCATATCCCTGTTGCTGTTGATCATCTGGATGTACGATATGTTGTGGATGCGTGTTGAGAGAGCAGAAAACTTACGAAAACCTTTCATCAACATGGCAAAAAAGGATCGTGTTTGAGCATGGCACCTGCATTTACTTCTGTCTGACTTCCATGACAACCCTTAGTCTCTTTAATTAGTCAAGTTTAATGTGGAGCAATTACAGACTGCATGCTTATTTTTGGCAAGTGGTGACAGTTGCTTTACCCAGTCAAAATAAAGGTAAAATTCAAATCAACACCCCAGGTGGCAGAGCCCATCAACTACACAAAGCTGAATTTGAATAATCATTAAAAGACACTCAAGTCTTTGGCTTTTCAGCTGTCAGTAACCAAATTCTTTCCATGTATTTCTTTATTTTTGTGATATAGACTTCAAGATTTGTACGACTTGTAAATTTAATTTCACCATACACACTTGACACTAAACATGTCCACTTTAGACACACTGGTAGTGGGTTGAACCTGCAGCCAGGCATTCTTTGAGTTAGTGCTGTGGGGAATTCTAAAACCCCGGTTGGGGTATAATGAGTAGCACTGTGCTGGTTATCAACTTTTTCCAGTAATCCAGGCTTTCTGCTTCAGGATCTGTAAGCACTCACGTAAAAGGGGGCATTTTGCTCATCGTTTGACTCCCCTTCACACAAAATGACCTATTCTCAACCAGGTTCTGACAGGTTAAAAGAGAGTCACTCTCATGAAAACTCTGGCTTTAAGCTCAACATAGCTCACTAACCCATTAATCCTGCTTCGTAGGACACTCCTCTACTGTTTTGGCCACAGAGGTTGTGTGGAATACAGGTGCGTGATACTGGACAAATAAACGGTAAATATAGCACTTTTCTACTCTAAATGAGCACTTAAAGCGCTTTTTACTACAAGCCTCGATCACCCATTCACACAGCACTTTATTCTATGCCTTCAAGCACATTTAACTATCACACACACACACACTCTCCGATGGATGCATCAGGAGCAATTTGGGATTCTGCGTGTTGAACCAAGGACGCTTCGACATGTGGACTAGAGAAGCCAGGGATCGAACCGCCAACCTTTCTGTTGAAAGATGACCCACTCTACAAATATGCGTCACAGTAAAAAAAGAAGGGAACATTCAATCATCACAAAATAACAAAGTCAGTTAAACTTCAGGGATACCAATCTGCCTAATTAAGAAGCATAAACCCTTGTGAATCCATTTCACCTGCTTCGTTGAAAATGAAAGTGATCACAGCCAAAGACCAGATCTTTCCTTATCTCTTCTGACTGATTTTTCTCTAGTTTTGCATTTTGATAGTGATCGTGTCATTACTGGTAGCATGAAATATTACCAGCAGTCCACTCAGGTAGTGCAGGCGTCCAGCTCCTCCAGGATGGTACACACATATGAAGATTTGCTTTGTCTCAAAGCACAGTGTCAAGAGTGTGGAAGAGATGCCACAAGATGGGCTGTTACAGGAGGAGAGCTGGCCAGGGCCGTAGAAGGTCATCAAACTAGCATCGAGAGCAGCATCTGCTTGTTTGTGTGGAAGAGGAACAGGAGTAGCACTGCTGGAACCCTGCAAAATGACCTCCAGCGAGATACTCATGAGCACGTTGGCTACGCCCTGAAGTTTACATGACTTTGTATTATACTGTGATGAGTGTCCCCGTAGTGAAGTTATTTACACATTTGCCTCATAAGCGAAAGGTCCCTGGTTCAATTCCAGGTGGGGGCACAAGCCCCTCTCAACATGGAGAGTTGTGTAAGGAAGGGCATCCGGTGTAAAACCTCCAAATTACCAATGCAGATTAAGCCGCTGTGGCGGCTCCGTTGGAGAGAATACAAGGGAGCAACTGAAGGTAAATTTTTTGTGTTATACTGTCATGACTGAGTTTTTTCCTATTTTCTTTGAACAGTATATATTAGTTACAAACTACTGTCCAAGTCCATAGCTGTTTTTTTTTTTTTGTATACTGGGTGGGTAGTTTTGGTCTTTCGGCTAAAAAAAGAATAGGCTTCTCTTGTAACGATACAAGAGGAGCCTCCTTACTGTTGTTGTGTGTGGAAACTTGGTGGGAGACACTCACCATGCACAACTAACGAATGCAGTGCAATGACACCTGGCATTGTATGGTAAGGACATCTCCATTCTCCAGCTTGTTCTCATTCCCAGGACGTAAAGTTGAGCAGTTTTGTTGCAGCCCCTGGAGCAACTCAGTTACATGTAAGGGTTCCATTAAGGCATCAAGAAGATGAATTTCAAAGTCAAAATTGCACTTGTTCAACATGGAGGGTTACTGTGATGAGGGGGCATATTTTAATTCAAACCATTTTTTTTTCAACCCAGCCAAGTAGAGCAGCAAGTGCAAAAAAAAAAAAAAATAAGTGAGGCAAAATGTTAAACAAAAAGGTCCAAAGAGGACATGACCCGTGGTCTCCAAGATGAAAAGGCTGAAACTTATGCCGCCACCACCCTTCTATCCTCCTAATGCTGACTTTGCAGATCTTTAAAATGTGATAATTTCTCACAACCATTGCGTCAAGACACCAAAGCCAAAAAAAAAACAAAAAAAAACAAACGCCTTGTGTTGTCATGGTGAGACGAGGAGGCATCTGACAGAACTGCATCATTTCACATCTTGAAATAAGAAAATAACCTTTAAGCAAAGTAAGTAGTGAATTCAGATTCCATAAAACAGTGTATGCATTCTACAAAGCTTCTTATTGATTATGACGCTTTAAAATAAGAACACATCCCAAAATACTGCTGTGAAAAGAGCAGTATTTTGGGCTCACAGAAGAGCATCAAATAAACAGCTGAATATCCCATGGCAGCCTTAATGCCAAGGGCACAAAGTCAGCAGTCAGAGCTGTTTTTCACTTAACTGGCACCTCATCAACCCTTGCCCTCTTGTTTACTCAAATGGCAGACGACAGACTGCACACTAAGCTCTAAAAGTGAGTGATAATCACCTCTAAAAATATAGTACACCAACTAGGAAGTAATGTAAAATCACACAGACACTTTGAAGGGCACCATAAGAGTTGCATATGTTCAAACAGCTCTACTTATGGCCCAGATAATGTATTATGCTAAAGCCAAGCAGTCCGGCTCATCAGTTTAGGCGTGACTTTAATGTATAATCTCAGTTTCTTGATTTTTCTTTTTTTTCTGCTTACTGTTCGGAGGGGCGCTGCAGTCTCTGAATCCCAGCCGAGCTTCAAAGCTCTGAATAGTCTGGCCTCTTGAGATAGGTTAATGTTTTACAACCCACTGGATACTATGTCACACTCCCGCAGAAAGCCCGGAAACATGCTTCCGTTGCGCATGTTTAAACTGTGCTAAATCATCTTCGACTCCTGGGTGTTTTGACGTATCAGTAATTAACCCATTTCCTCTTTCTATTTACAGCTCATCATACTATCACAATCATGTTATATTGCTTCCGGTAAAGGCTCACTCAGCTAGACACCTATTAGGATTTTTTTTTAAACCACATTCCAGGGTTAATGGTTACTTAATACCTGTGGGGTACAGAATGGCTCAGGAGAAAAATACACAGCTGTGAAGTAGAACAACCAATAAACTGAAAAATATTCATGTAGGAACACTGCCTTTGTTGGATGTGCCCTTTGGATGGAATATATTCAAGCTTAAACACGTCCTTTTATCATTTTTATCACTCCATGATCATGTTTAAACGTCTTCTGCAGCAAACTTCCTTCTGGTAGCGTTTGAAATATATTTATTAAAGGGAACCTCTTACCCTCATTCCCAGCAATTCCTGTTCTTGGACTCTTTAGGTCAACTTTCTTCTGATTGGCTGTCCCTCACAAACAGATCAATTGAACAGGAGGTGTGCGGGGCTTCAGATGACCATATTAAGAGTAGAACCACCAAGGGGGTCATTTTGACTCCTTCGTCATTTGCGTAACTCTGTTAAAATAAAACCCCATCATATCATGTTTCCTAACTTTTCCTAAAACGGGTTTATTCATAATATAGTGAATTCTGGGGAGTGTGAGATAACAAGGTATTACCACCACTTACACCTAGAACCACCAAGGGGGTCATCTTGACCCTCATAAAATACTTGACCCTGTAAAATACTTAGTAATCATTGCATTCCTGGTTGCGTTGCAGCACATCCTGTTTACTGGCAATTTGACACAAAGGCTACTATACCATGTGCCAGAGCTAGTTGGATGACACTGACAGATGAATATATAGGGTAGTGCAGTTGGATGAAATATTAATAACTGGGCTGAATGGGACACTGAGTGGATAAGAGTGGAGTGTAGCAGATGACTGGGCACGTGGAGAACCAAGCAGGGTTGCTGACTATGCAGCACAGTGGGGAAACCAAGCAGAATCCAGGTTTTTCTAAGATGGCAGCGCGGCAGCAGTACGCAGTGGCCATTCCAGGAGCCAAAAATGGTGCTTTATCCTCATAATTATACCTTATATCGATATAATTATCCTTGTCTAACCTGACTCTCAAGTGCATGGACTTCAAAGACAGCGGTGTCCATGTTTACAACCGTCAGACCTTACTTCAGCTAAGAAACCATGCAGTCAATAACCTGCAGGACAATGTACTCCACAAGCTCCGCGACCTGGGCTTGCTTCGTGAAACAGGCCTTCAGTCCTCGGCGTCGCCTGATGCCGGTGGCCGGGAGAGGCTACACCGCAAGCGGTGCTCGAGGAAGCAGAAGCGCGGGAAGCGGGCGGGTGTCCGTGCTAGGCTAAAAACAAACCCTAACCGACCGGCACTACCCTCCATCATCTTGGCCAACGTTTGCTCACTGGAAAATAAGCTGGACTACATCCGACTCCAGCAAACTTCACGGCATGAGTACAGAGACTGCTGTGTCTTTGTTTTTACG
>VUQH01033674.1:0-12897 GCA_015106775.1 Etroplus canarensis | reverse complement strand
CGCTGAAGGGTCTTGCGATCTGAGACGGTGCAGTTCCCAAACCAGGCAGTGATGCAGCTGCTCAGGATGCTCTCGATGGTCCCTCTGTAAAACAAAGTCATTTTGATGCCCTGTGTGTGACCAACACATAGACTCACTGAATCACTTTATTAGGTACACATGTTCAACTGTTTATTAACAAATATTTGATTAGCCAGTTGCATTGAAGCGACTCAATGCATTTAGGCATATAGCTATAGCAACAGAAGACAACAGTGGGTGCCACACCTGCCAGTGGAGAAACTGAAGAGAAACTGAAGCTCCAGTTTGCACAAGCTTACCAAAATTGGGCACCAGTAGACTGGAAAAATGTTAAGACCACAGAAGATTCATGGATGTAGTGAAGGAGGACATGCAGAGGGTTGGTGTGAGGGAAGAGGATGCAAGGGATATGGTGAGAGGGAGGCGGATGATCCGCTGTGGCAACCCCTAACGGGAGCAGCCAAAAGAAGAAGAAGAAGACTGGAAAAATGTTGCCTGATCAGATGAGCCTCAATTATTTTGCACCCCTTAGTATGAAATGGATGTTGTTCAAATGAAACAGTCTACAGCATTGTTGCTGATCATGTCCATCACTTTATGACCACAGGGTGCCCATCTTCTGATGGCTGCTTCCAGCAATACAGCACACCATATCACAAAGCTCAGATCATCTCAAACGGATTTCTTGAATAAGACAATGAGTTCACTGAACTCCAGTGGCCTCCACAGTCACCAATTTGTAATCTGATAGAGCACCTCTAGGATGTGGTAGAACTGAGTATTTGCTTCATGGATGTGCAGCTGACAAATCCACAGCAACAGTGTGTTCCTGTCACATCCATATGGACCAAAACCTCTGAGGAATTTTTCTGGCACTTTGTTGAATCTATGCCACAAAGAATTAAAGCATTTCTGAAGGCAAAGGGGGTCCAATGCGATACCAGCAAGGTGCACCTAAAAAAGTGAGTGCATTGGACATCATGAAAAATAAAGGAAACACATTTTTTGTTCCTTTGGCAGTTGCTTTTGTCTGAGTTTTTTTTTTCTTCCAGGAACAGCAGTTAGGTTTGCTCGTACATTATTTATTTACTCTGAATATTTCTGTGCATAAATATGGATTCAACCAAACCTCAGCTTTGTGAGGAGTTTGTTTTTAAATCTGTTCTTTTGGTAAAAGTCATCATTTCGGTCACTATAAGTAAATCACTTGACATGTAGCTCCAATTACTCACTTATATACAGCAACTAAAAAACATAATGTGTATTAAAAGCTCTGAAAAAGGAATTTACCTTCATGTAATGTACAGATTAAATAATCTGTAATATAATAATCTCTTAAGTAAATCTACAGAGTACAGTTTCACTCTAAGTTTAGAATGCAAGTAGAAACAAAAGTTTTTATTCCTGAACTAGCAAAAAGTATCTCTACCTAGTAAGTGCAAACCATTGTGGGCTTTTACTACACACAGAGAGGTTTTGAAACAAGGCTGACTCATCTCACTCACCTCCAATGGTAAAATTGGCAAGAGAAGGAAGACTTCCCACAGTGCTGAGAAGGACAGTTGTGCAATAGTGATCCCAATTTTCATTAGTATTTTTATTATTTTAAACAGAGCTTGAATACATGCTTTTGACTTGCTATCCACCATGTCATATTAGGTAATTAAATATTGGATATTACTGCATTGCCGCTTTTTCCTTTGGCTTTTCTAGGATGAGGCATGAGGGTTTGAGTCATGAAATGTGGAATGCAGAATCACAGGCAGAATGAAATAAACAAAAAATGAACCTTTATTTGGTTGATGTAAAAGTCTACAAGGAAACAACCCAAACTGATTCAAAAAGGGCAGCAGGCAACACCTACTGAGGATAAATAGACAGCATGACACAGATAGGGAGGAAGGCAGGACTCTTTACACACAAAGCACTAATAAAGGGAACAGGATACAGGTGAGGGCAGAATACAGAAGGAAACAACTGCACTTGAAAACAAACAGGAAGGAGCAGACTATCATGAAGCAGAACTGTGTGATAAAACAATAATAGTGATAATACACATAATTTTTCCTCGATAGAACTATAAACCAATGGCTAGTTTTGGCAACCGTGGACTGGATCACCAGGGCCTTCGCCACTGACTGCCAGGTGGTGGGCCTGCAGGAGGGAGAGTCCATGTTGATCCTTTGACCTGTGACTGGCCAGGCTAGGTCAGAATCAACTGACTCCTTGATTTTGTTTTTATTATAAGAGTTTTCTGAACTCTTTGGGTTTTTTTAAACCCTTCAGGGTAATCACACTCCTTAGCCTGCCAGGGAAGGTCATTGCCAGGGTACTGAAGAAGAGACTCCATCTGTTAGGTGAACCTCAGATTCGTGAGCAGCAATGTGGTTTCTCTGCTGGCCTCGGAACACTGGACCAGCTCTTTATCCTCTCGAGGATACTCAGGGTGTGTGGCAGTTTGCCCAACCAGTCTACGTGTATTTTGTGGATCTGGAGCAGGCCTTTGACCACATCACTCGGGGTGTCCTATGGGGTGTGCTTTGGGAGTATGGGGTATATGGCCTGTTGTTATGGGCCTTTCGGTCAATGTATAACTGTTGTGAGAGCTTGGTTCACATTGCTGGCAATAAGTCAGACTCGTCGGATGCTGTGCTGGTCCGTTGTAGTAAAGAGAGAGCTTAGTGTGCAGGCAAAGCTGTCGATTTACCAGTCGATCTACGTTCCTACCCTCACCTATGGTCATGAGCTCTGGGTAGTGCCCTAAAGGATGTGGATATGAGCAGCTGAAATGAATTTGCTCTGAAGGCTGGGTTCTCTGTTAGAGATAAGGTGAGATAAGGTCACTCTTTATTTTGTATTAAAACCTATTCTATTTACTTGGAATTGACCAAAGAGTAAGAGAAGAGAATAAGATTTTATTTCATGTTCAAAACTTGAAAGCTTTCGACTCGACAGAATTGACTTTGTGTAATTCCAATTTTATCTATTTGCAGCCGACCAAAGAATTTAGTAGTCCTTTTTGTTTGTATCTTCCTATAACACTCGAGGCTCAGAATTGTTGTTTTAGTTTATTATATATAAAAACATCAAAAATACCAGCACTCACATATGGATATATTTAATAATAATGGGCAAAAAATATAAATGTGTTGTTTCAGCGATAAGCTGTCATCAGTGCAATTTGATACCCATTTTATTTATTTGAAATACAGTACATATGTGTCATTTTCAACTTCTGCCAGACAATATTTAAACCAAAATTGATCTTATGATATCGTCCCATCTCACTTAGGAGTAAAAAGTAACATTTAAGCCTGACAGAAGTAGTGATTTGATTTATATTGTGACATATATTCATATCGACTGATATGAAAAAATTCACCCATCATCCATCATTTTTTTCCCTATCACCCAGCCCTACTTCCAAGTATAACTCCAATTCCATAAAGGTTGGGACACTGTGTAAAATATAAATCAAAATTCAATGCAGTGATTTGCAAATCTCCTTAATCAATATTTTATTCACAAAAGAACATAGAGAACATATCAACATTTGAAAGTGAGACATTTTATTATTTTATGAAAAATACCAGCTCATTTCAAATTTGATGGCAGCAACACATCTCAAAAAAGTTGGGACAAGGGCCATATTTACCACTGTGTAGCATCCATGTCTTCTTTTACCAAAAGTCTGCAAACATCTGGGAACTGAGGGGACCAGCTCCTGGACCTTTGGGAGAGGAATGTTGTCCCGTTTCTTGTCTGATATAGGGTAGTTGCTCAACAGTCCTGGGTTTTCTTTGTCATATTTCGCATTTCACAATGCGCCAAATGTATTCTTATCTTCCTAGTTCTTCAGGGATTTTTGTATTCTCAATTCTTGCATTCTGTAATTGCTTTCTTTGTTTATTTCTTTATTCTAGTTGAGCCTTGACAATCCCTTGTTTAAATTTATTCCTCTAGTTGCACCTTGCCATGTTTTATTCTGTTGTTGCATTCCTGTTTATAGTTGTACTTGTTGAGCCTTCTTTTGTTAGTTATTTAGTTCCCCAGATGCTCCTGGCTGTGTTCTTGTCTTTTGTCAAGTTTAGTGTTGTCATGTTTTCAGTTATGTTGTCTGTTTCCTGTTTTACTTTGTAACCAGTCTTGTCTCGTGCATTGTGTTCAGTTTTACTTCATGCCTTTGATTGTTGCCACCTGTGCTCCTCTCCCTCCTGTTTCTTGTTTGTTTGTTAGTCTTTGTCTATTTATACTCTGCCACTCCTCAGTTCTGTGTTGTGTCATCCATGTTGCTTCCCAGCCACAGTGTGTGTTTCTGTGCCTTGTGTTTCTCTGCTTTGGATTGTGAGTTTTTGGACTCCTGTTGGCTTAAATAAAGCTTGCTTTGAGTTTACTCTCCTGGCTTCCTGGAGTCTGCATCCTAGGTCCACTCTCATCACACTATAGAACACCATAACAGGTGCAGGCTTTTAAACTGTGTGCTGATAACAAGCTGGATAGTCCCTCTCCTCTTTAGTGTGGAGGACATATCTTTTATGATTACCAAAAACATTTTCAAATTTTAATTTGTCTGACCACAGAACAGTTTTCCAGTTTGCCTCAGTTCATTTTAAATGAACTTTGGCCCAGGGAAGATTGGCAGCAATGTTTCTGGATCATGTGCTCATATTGATTCTTCTCTGCATGATAGAATTTTAGCCTGTACTTGTGGATGGCACAGTGAACTGTGTTCACAGCCAGTGATTTCTGGAAGAGTTCCTGAGCTCATGCAGTGATTTCCATGACAGAATCATGCCTGTCTGCAATGCAGTGCCACCTGAGAGCGTCCAAGATCACCTGCATTCAATACTGGTTGCACAAAGATGTTTCCATATTCTCGGAATTGTTCGATATCATTTAGAATATTCAAAGTTTTTATGTTGAGGAACATTACTCAACTAACCTGTAACAGGTGTCAGGTGTTGGACTCAAACACCATAAATCAAGACTTGCAATACACCAGAATCCTAAAAGAACCAAAGCACGGATCCAAAGGTCTGAAGAAAAGCCATAAAACAAAAACACAAACTCAGATATTTATAAAAAATACCAAAACCTGGAAACGCCACAAAACAGTGTGACCATGATATTTTACATTGAGAGAGCTCTCCCAAAAGTGGAAAACTGTATTAAGTTACACAAATATTCTCTGGTGCTAATGTGATGACCAGTGATTGTCCTGAGCCAAGTCTTCTACTGTGCCTTTGGCTGATAGAGAACCCCCATGTCCTCTATCTGACTTCCTGTGCCGGCACAGGGCAAGCTGCCCAGAATCCCAAATGTCAGTGTATGGCTTAAGAAATGACAGCTGCCGCCACATCTTGAATGTCTGCTGCCACATTCTGAGAAGTTGGTGTATGGGGCAAAGTGACATTTGCAGCAGGATCCTCTTAACATCCTCTTGTCTTTTCTCTCAGTTTCCATCATGCCACCCCTTGTTTCCTGCCCTACTGTGACCATGGATCTACATAGGATTCTAGCCTTCTTACCAGGTCAAACATCATGCTGTGTTTGACATTCATCATTTATTGATGGACTGCTCTTTAATTGCAGCAGGAGAGTGCTTCGCTTCTCTGCTCTCACACTGGCTCATCCGTGGGGAAGGCCCTCCTACTGAGGGCCCACATTTACTCAGTGTGCTGGGAGCACCACTGTTGACTTATAATGGTTGTGACACACAAAAAATAACCTGCAGGGTTGTCCCCCCCTCCCCCCTTTTCGTTTTGTTAGCATTTCACTCTCTGTTTACACTCCTTTCATTCTCGCTCAGAGCTGAAACCAAAAGGTGGGTATCAGGTAAGAAATGAGTCAGCCATTGAATGGAGGTAATGTAAGAAGAGGGCTTAAAGTAAACCTTGAGGTCACTTAACCCAAATGCATAGGTTTACAGTGTATTTACAATGAGCATATGTAATGGAAGTGAAATCCTAGTTCTAATCAATGCTAATAGAACTGCTGAATGTATTAATTTAATAAGAATATCATTATATTAAACTATATGTGTATGTTGTCTGTTATGCAGTTTTCACAAGCCAGAAGCTCTGTAAAGATTAGTTTTGTGAAGCCTGCCTCAACCAAAAGTAATCCTCACATGTGTATTATCCAGTCACCATGGCTGTCTTTCTTTCATTTACAACCGCTGACATAGAACTCCCCCCTCCCCCCCCTTTTTTTAACTAATCTGCATCTGGCATGGGATTAATTTGCCTTCATAAGCAGTTGCAGTTGGTCACTTGGTTAATTTTAGCAGCAAGAGGGCAGAGATTAAACTGTGATGAACATTATACCTTATAAAAACTGCATGTGATGAAAATGAGAATTATTTTACTTTTGTGGTGATACATGTCATAGTGTAAAAAAATGGCATATGTATATTCATATGTAGTGCCGCACCATCTTGATGCTAGCAGTGCAATCCTACATACTGGTCCATGCAAGTATGAGGAAATAAACAAGCTGCCATAAATGAGATGTTATCTTACATGTAAATACTGTAAGCAAAGCTATTTTAATTGCTTTTGTACAGCTTTAGCCAACTGTTGGGAGTGGCCAAAAGATTACAGTAGCACAAAATCACTACTGGGGCATTTTAATCAAAGCCCCAGCAGGATAAATCTGGACTGTAAAATGTAATATTGCCAACTCCTTTTTCAGTACTAACATTGAAGCACCCTTAAACAAGGCCCTTAATCACAACTGCCCCACTGTATGGAAATTTCTCAATGCCCAGCATGACTGATAGAAATTACACTCCCTAACTTTCACATATAGATACTCTTTATGGACAAAAGTATCAGGCCACCTATACATGGATCCACCTATGAAGTTGATCTCTTTGCAGTGATAACAGCTTATACTCTTCTGGGAAGGCTTTCGATGCCTGTGGGAATTTTGTCCATTCATCCAGAAGAGCATTTGTAAGGTCAGACACATATGTTGAAAGGGAGCCTGGCTCATAGTCTCCACTCTAGTCCATCCCAAAGGTGGTCAGTGGGGTACCATTCTTCCATACCAAACTCATCCAACCATGACTTTATGGAGTTTGGTTTGTGCACTGGGGCACAGTCATGCTGGAACAGAAATTATCCCTCTTTCACCAAACTTTACAGTTGGCACATGGCAGTCAAGTATGTAACATTCTCCTGGCACTTACCAGAACACAACCATCATACTGTCAGAGAGAGGTGATTCAATCCACAAATCATATTTCCACTGTGCCAGAATCTAGTGGCTGTGTGGCTGGTTATGTAAGGCTTGTGTGCAGCTCCTTGGCCAAGGAAACCCATGCCATCAAGCTCTTGGTGCACAGTTTTTTGTGCTGATGTTAATGCCAGAAGGGGACTGCAATTCTGTAGTTACTGAGTCAGCAGAGAGTTGGTGACTTTTACGCATTATGCGCTCAGCACTCGACAACCCTGCTCTGTACCTTTAAATGGTCTTCAACTTTATGGCGGAGTAGCTTTGATTCCAAAATAGTGTTGTTGTAGTGTAATGTTTACACATTTGCCTTACAAGTGAAACGTGCCTGGTTTGATTCCAGGTAGGCACACAAGCCCCTCTCACCATAGAGGGTTATGTCAGGAAGGTCATCTGGTGTAAAAACCTCTGCCAAATTACCCGTGCGGATTAATCCGCTGTGTCGACCCCTTGGGGAGCAGCCCAAGGCACATTTTCAGCTTTGATTGCTTCCCCTTTGCAGTAATACCACATGTAGCTAATTGTGGAATATCTAGGAGGGAAGAAATTTCATGAATTGACTTGGTATCCTGTTACAGTACCACATGCTGGAATGACCCATTTTTTCCCAAATGTTTGTTAAAGGCAGACTGGGTTTACTTGTGGGAATGAGACTGAATGAAATACCTGAATTCAATGATTACATGTGACTCAATACTTTTGTCCATATACTGCATTATGTGTAATTGGGCTCAGGGTGTTCCTGCAAGAGAGAAATTAACTTTGTGAAGCTTCCTTGAATAAATGCAGGTTAAGCTGTAACCTGCTGCATGTTCAGCATAGTAATATAACTGCTTTTTGACTGTTACATCATAACAAGATATGAAAACATGCTTTCTTGGCTACTTAATTTCTACTTGTGTATATATAGAAAGAAATTGTAGAGTGGAAGAAGACATTTGAGAGACAAGGTCCTGATGTGAAATTTAGAGAGCGATATGGTTCACATAACACATTATACTCTTGACATTCTACAGCATTATGCCACCAGAGCCCCTCAAGCAAGGCTGCTTAAATGCTCACTCACCCCAGAGCACCAGTTAATGTCACCTTGAGTACTGAAAGTCAGCAAACATCAGCTCTTGATGTTTTGTGTGGCATTCATAGCAGCAAAGAAAATTACGTTTAGCATTTTTCATAAAAAATATTTTTCAGCTGATTAGTTTTTATGTCTGAGAAATCATTCAGCATTACTGTACTTTTTATAATGCCACATGACATTATGAGGTCATATCAATATGGTAAACCTGGATTAAAGCTTCATCACCACTGACAAGGTCACTAAAACCCTCAAGCAGTGGCTTGTGCTTCCCTCCCTGGTACATGTACAATACTTTTAACACTTGAGTTACGTGTCATTGGTGCAAAGGCTAGAAAATCAATTTGTGCAAGCAGCTGTTGAGAAAGCTCTCCTCTGTTCATTCCTTTTGTGGACACTCAATATCAAATTGTTTTTCTCAGGTTTTTAAGGTTAGAGGAGAACAAAATGATGGGATACAGTTTTCCCAGAGGCTTAAAAACCATGCAGTATTTGTAAGACATGGATAAATACACACGTTCTCTAAAAATCTATGTGATGACATTGTTGTCAAAGTAGTTTTTCCTTGTCTTTGAGCTCTGGAGCACAGCTGTACACTACTGATTCAAGCAGGTTGACTCAAAAGCTGGAGGAAAAAAAAGCCCAGTTAGTGAACAAATAATGATAAAATAAGGATACTTATGCACTGAACCCAGTTATTTCAAAGTGAATTTCTGAGTGAAAGATAGTGTAAGTAAAACTGCTCACTCAAGAATGTGTGCAATATGAAAACCAGAAGGAGGAACTAACAAAGTAAAAATACTTCATTACAGTACTTACATGTGAGTAGAGTATTTATTTTCCTGAGAACCTTTTACTTTTACTCCATATATTTCAGCACAAATATCTCTACTTTCTACACCTTGCATTTTCAAAACAGACTTGCTACTTTAGGTTTAAAGCATTCGAGGGGAGTTACTGATTATTTTGAGTCACTGCACGCCTTCCCTACATCAGCCTGAGTTGAACCTAAATGGGGGGGCTGATGTAAATGACTTGGAGATAAAAAAAAGAAGAAGCTAAAACCACATAATTATACGCTATGCTCACTTTTCTGTTTAAATGCAGAGGCAAAGTAATCCATCTACAACACAGACAACAACAAAAAGAGCAGTTTCTTTTTTTTATCTGCTTTTTTCTCTGCTTGTTTTCTGCATAGTGGTTTTTCAAGGTCAATACATTCACTAAATAACAGAAGTTGAAAGAAGTTCCCCTTGTATTAATGTTTCTATCCATCCGTCCCTCCAACAGAAATATTGGTACCACTACAGAAGCTGACTTGTTTGTGAGTTTTTACCAAACATTGTGTGGTTAATTCCTACAATAGGTAGAAGATATGATAACATTTGAGATTATGGGGTTGAAAGTCAAGGTCAGAGAGGGTAGTTAATGAAAATTTCAACCAACATAGGAGCTTATTGGGATGCTGGATCATTGCCAGTGCTTGATCATCATGATGAGTAGAAGAATTGTTAACATTTTTGACTTCAAGGGCTCTAAAGTCAAGGTCACAAGAGGTCATCAATAAAAATCTTTTCACCAACATAGCAGGAGACTGTGCTCCTGGATCCTTGCCAGTATATGTAATGTGTTAATCACTATGATAGGTAGTGGTAATATTATATTAATATGACGTGAGGCTGAATTAGCTTTGCCCAAAAATAGCTGGCAGAAATGTCCTTCAAAGAGCTATTTCTCATGCTTATACTTTGAGTACTTTTCAGAGCCTGTACTTGTCACAGTTCAGAGTGTGTGGAGCGTGAGGGCCCAATAAGCAGGACTGCGGGAGGCACGGTGAGGACAACACAAAGTGAGCTTTATCAAGCTGTGGACCTACATGAAATACAAAGCAAGGCATGAACACAGGGAGCTGGAGCACACACTGAGAAGGGAGACAAACATCACAAACAACATGACAAAGAACTAAAGAAAGGCAAGGGTATAAGTAAACACATACTAACGACTATCGAGAAATGGGAGGGAGAGGAGCACAGGTGACAATCAAGCAATCAGGGGAGATGACAGTAAGAAACCTAAATGCAATGTGTAAGACTGGTACCAAAAAAGGATAGGAAGAGAGAAGCAAACATAACGGGATGCAGACACGAGACTGAGCTCAACAGATGCACAGGAACCCAGGAGGAGACAGATCTAATAAATGGCAAAATAAATAGAGACTAGAACCAAAATACTACTAAAACAGCAGCTCGAAATCCCAACTGAAGGATTTTAATAAACAATACTAAAAATAAATACTTAAACAAAACTAGGACACAAAACCCGAGGACCATGAAAGTAATACAGGAAATGCACAAAGACCAGAACTACATGGACGCAAAGATAACACAGAGACAGCTGGGATAACAGAACCAAAAACCAAGACTCGATGAAACAAGAACCTAGATATATAATGAAGAAAAAGAAAACCCAAACATCTACTAATATGAACTTAAATCCAAAACCATAAAACCCACAGACCAAGACAGTACTTCTTAACTTTTACATGAGTAAAGAAGCTGAACTGGTATTTCAGCTTCTATCAGTCTTTAACACAAGTATCTCCTTGAGTAAGGAATGTGCATACTTTTTTCCACCTTTTGTAGATAACCCTTTATTTTATAATGATATTTATTATTTCAGTCAATCAGCAGTGATATTGAACACATGCATAACTAAATATTAGCCTAGAAGAGGAAGCTGAGGAAGTGAAATTTGTGAAATTTGTAATAGCTCAACTTAAGCTAAGCTTATCATGAATGCAGTTATTATACGAATGGATGACAGGGAATAACCAGTAGATTAAAAGGTCTGCTACCCCCATGGAAACATTTTCAGTGCTTTTTAAGCTGTCAAATGGCTGTCAAGAGACTCTGGGGATCATGTTCG
Source organism: Etroplus canarensis (assembly GCA_015106775.1). Classification (NCBI taxonomy): domain Eukaryota; kingdom Metazoa; phylum Chordata; class Actinopteri; order Cichliformes; family Cichlidae; genus Etroplus; species Etroplus canarensis. Next base: position 1,637 of record VUQH01033674.1, on the reverse strand, counting down.
AGGATTGGGCATCTGCATGACTGCCCTCAGCAACAGAATGGCCATTATACTCACTGGTGGCGTTGCTCTGCCTGAATTTCAATGTAAGCCATATCCATTTTAAGCATCCCAGAGCCAAATTCTTCTGAGCTGCTTGGCAATAAATCATCACACAGTTATGTGAGACAAAAATTCAACAATGAACACAAAAAACACTACTAAATTGATTGAAAGTACTTTATTAACTACTATTAAATGACAAATATCAGTTCAAGTATTAGTCACAAAGGGACACGAACAAAAGAATACCAGCACAGTAACTAATGCAGGGACATAATTTTCTTTGTTATTTAATTCAGGGGTGAATTAACAATTATCTGCATTGTCATGTGGTGTAATAAATTACCTAGCTTTCCTCAAAATGAATATTCAAACATTGCCTCAATGTCACAACTAAAATAAAGGATGAGCCACATGAATGTAATATACTGTACCAAAATAATACTTCTCCAGTGCATTCAACACCATCAGGCTGGCCCTACTAGGTGAGAAACTGAAAATAATGGGGGTGAATGCCTCCCTTGTGGCCTGGATCATCGACTACCTGACTGGAAGACCACAGTATGTTTGTCTGCAGCACTGTGTGTTGGACAGTGTGGTCTGTAACACTGGAGCACCACAGGGAACTGTTCTCTCTCCCTTTCTCTTCACTTTCTACACCACAGACTACTGCACTACTGCACAGAGACCTGCCATGTTCAGAAGTTTTCTGATGACTTTGCAGTAGTGGGATATATTAATGAGGGTGATGAGGAAGAGTACAGGACTGTAGTGAGCAACTTTGTCACATGGTGCAAAGACCAAGGAACTGATTGTGGACATGAGAAGGACCAAAACATCAGTGTCCCCTGTTTCCATTCATGGGGTCAGTGTGGAAATGTTAGAGGATTACAGATACCTCAACCTCCACATTGACAATACAATGAACTTCATCAAACACACACAAGACAACTACAAAAAGGGTCTATCTTCTGAGATGACTCAGGTCCCTCAGTATCTGCCAGACGATGCTCAGGATGTTCTGAGTCTGTGAGTGTAGAGCTGGACTCTGACAGTGGTGTCAGAGAGGAGGATGCTGGCCAAGATAAGGACAATGCTGGACAATCCTTCACACCCTTTCCATGATGTGCTGGGCAAACACAGGAGCACGTTCAGCAATAGACTCATTCAACCACGATGCACCACAGAACACCACAGGAAATCATTCCTACCTGTAGCCAGAAAACTCTACAACTCTGCACTGTGAAAATACTTTTATCAATCTATTTGCTGGATCTTCCCACAGACATTTTCTTAGCATCAGTTTCTGTCCACCTTGTTACAACATATATACATATGTCTATATACTACACTAATTTATTCATTCATATCCAGTTTCATTAGCCACATTCTTATTCACGCATTATATATTGCATTCACATATATCCTCTGTGTAAATAATAAACTGCAGCACTGACTGCAACAATAACTGGGTATTAACTATTACTATGTAAAGAACAAACTGCAATTATTACTGTGTATTAACTATGCATATCCTGATTGTGACCCCAGTCACTCCTGCCCATTATACTGTACAGCTCCTCCCACTAAGATCTGGA
>VUQH01033673.1:21303-33751 GCA_015106775.1 Etroplus canarensis | reverse complement strand
CATGCAGAGGGTTGGTTTGAGGGAAGAGGATGCAAGGGATAGGATGAGATGGAGGCAGATGATTCGCTGTGGCGACCCCTAACGGGAACAGCCAGAAGAAGAAGAAGAAGTAGGCCTGCACTCTGAGAGCGAAGTGTTTTATTGGGAAAATATGAAACAATGATAGGATGGGGTCTGATTGTTCAAGACTTTGTAAGTGAGTGGAAGGATTTTAAATTCAATTCTGTATTTGACAGGGAGTCAGTGAAGAGAAGCCAGTATAGGGGCAATATTATCTCTCCTTCTAGTTCCTGTCAGTACTCTGGCGGCAGCATTTTGGATCAACTGAAAGCCTTTTAGGTAGCTTTTAAAACAGCCAGATAGCAATGAATTACAGTAATCAAGGCCAGAAGTAATAAATGTATGAACTAGTTTTTCAGCAGCAGTCTGAGACAGGATGTTTCTAATTTTGGCAATATTGCAGAGGTGACAAAAGGTAGTCTTACATATTTGTTTAATGTGAGCAATAAAGGACATGTCGTGGTCAAAAATGACTCCAAGGTTACTCACGGTGTCACTGGAGGCCAAGTAATGCTGTACAGAGTAAGTATATGGTTAGAGTGTTTCTGAGGTTTTTAGGACCAAATACAATAACTTCCGTTTTGTCTGAATTTAAAAGTGGAAGATTACAGCCCATCCAGGTCTTTATGTCTTCAAGACAAGCCTGTAGTTTAACTAATTGATTTGTGTCATCTGGCTTAATGGATAAATATAGCTGGGTATCATCTGCATAGCAATAAAAATGCATGTAGTGCGTTATAATACTAGACTATACTATCAACTCAATGCTTTATTGACAAGGTACGTTTTAAGCCTAATCTTAAAAGTGGAATTTTTTTAACTAGGAAACGATTCCTTGAGAGTTGCAATCTCCTTTGCAAGTGTCCTGGAATGACAAGAAGCATTACCCTAGTGTGTTTTTCAGTGGCAGGAGAAACCAGAGCTCCCTGTAAAGAGACATGAAAACTCCATACAGAAGGGCCCTACCTGCATTTTGAACATAGGACCCTCTTGCTGTGAGGTAACACTGTTAACCACTGAGCCACCCTGCTAAGTTGTGTCTGCTGTTTCCTGAACCCAATTTAGGAGATGGCTCCACAGGAGAGGGAGTTGATAGCTGAAGGCTCTGCCTCCCATTCTGCATTTAGAAACTCTAGAAACCACATATGAACCTGTGGTCTGAGAGCTAATAAGATGATATGATACTGAAAGATATTTAAGATACAATAGGGGTGTGATCATTAATCACTTTGTATGTGAGGAGAATGATTTTAAAGTCTGGTTTTACCATGGAGCTAATGAAGAGATTATGGCAGAAATATACCACCTCTGTCTATTCTTGCTGCAGTGTTTTGAATCAGCTGAAAGCTGTTCTGTGAGATCTTAGGAAAACTGATAATAGGAAATTACAATAGTCCAGCCTAGAAATAACAATTGCAGGGACAGTTTTTTACATCGTGTTGTGCTATCACTGTTTGTACAGCTGATTTTCTTTTTATTCTTTCAGATGATGGGTCTTTCCCCTATAAAACGAAGTATGAACAGCGGCACCATGTTTCCCTGACGGAGCGATTCACAGAGGCTGATCTCAAAAGCCTGTCTGAGCTGAATCCACCTGCTCTGATGGAGAATGGGAATGTGGGCACACCTGTAAAAGTGTTTCTCCAGCTCATCCAATCTTGCCGCCTGCCACCACGCCTCATTCGAAAATTAGGCCTCACGTTTCCCAAGACCAGCTCGAACCGTCGTTACGGGAACGTGCCTTTCCAGTATCATGACACTTGCACACTCCCAGCCACAGAAGAGACTGTATTAACAGCAGCTGGACATGAAATATCGGGACCAGGAACTTTGGCTGCTTCATCCTCAAGATCACATCAGCCAGCCAGTCACACAGAAACAACAGAGGCTGATGAGGCACAGAAAGAAGAAGAAGAGGAAGATGCACAGTCAGATGCAGATGATGTGAGTTTATGTTCAGAACCATCAGTATTTGTCAGCATGTCAGATAAATCTGCTGTTTGGTTTGTGTAGACTGACCAGTAGGGGTGGGCTAATTGTAATCATCATTCCTTTACTGCGGTTTGATAGTAATTCATCTGGTTGATCGTAGGATGATGACTGCTGTGAGGAGTGGGAGCGCCATGAGGCTTTGCATGATGATGTAACGAGCCAGGAGCGAAGCAAGGAGAGACTGTATGAAGAAGAGATTGAGCTGAAGTGGGAAAAGGGAGGATCAGGCTTGGTGTTCTACACTGATGCTCAGTACTGGCAGGAGGAAGAAGGAGGTAGGCACTAAAAATGCAAACAATACATTTTCATGCTTTGCAGAAGAAGTTGTTTTGATAATTAGTAACCAAACTTAAGCATAAGTGGAATGGGAAGTTAAACTGAAGTTGTCGTTTTTGCTGGTGTTGAAAAATCAATTCAGTTGAGATGTATCAGCTTTTTTGGGGGTATTTTTTTAATTAGAAACAAAATTCCACTTTTAAATAACAGTAATAGAGATTAAAAGATAGTTAATGTATTTCTCAGCTTTACCTAATAGCTTTTTGCTGCAATCTAATTATTTTAAATCAATATTTTTGTGGTTTGTTCTGTTTGTCACTGCTGCTTTAAATTGAGTTTATTTTTTTAATGAAACAGTATTTTTGACTGTTTCTGTCTTTTTCAGACTTTGATGAACAAACGGCAGATGACTGGGATGTTGACATGAGCGTTTATTATGATAAAGGTATCTTTTACATATATAAGTGTGTGTGTTTACCCTGATTAACTAAGGGAGTCAAACTGTATGTTAGTCCTGCAGAATTAGATTCTCTTTAACCGAGTCATGTTTTTCACAGATGGAGGCGACATGGATGCTCGTGATTATGTCAGAATGCGTTGTGAAAAGAGGCTGAGGGAAGGTCTTGAAGATGGATCGGGGCACAATCAGTCTATTGGCAGCTTTGAGAGGTTCACTAAGGTAAGGAGGTTACCTTGGTAAGACCATTTAGACTAATCTTCCGTGCTGTTGTGCATTCAATAAACTTCTCCGTATTTTTCTTGGGTTAGGGTGTTGGACGTCGTGTGATGGAGAAGCAGGGCTGGAGGGATGGTGAAGGACTTGGAAACAGTCAGATCGGAATTCCTGAAGCACTTGAAAATGAAGGCCAGCATCCCAACTGTAAAAGAGGCTTTGGGTGAGCGTGAACACAAAAATAGTCGACTAACATTCAACTTCTTATACGCACTAGCCACTTCATTAGGTATGCCTACGTAACTGCTCTATAACACAAATATTTAATCAGACAAGCGCATGGCAGTAACACCATGCATTTAGGCAGGTAGACATAGTCAAGATGGCCTGCTGAAGTTCAAACTGACCATTAGAATGGGGAAGAAAGGTGATTCTGAATGTGGCATGGTTGTTGGTGGCAGACGGGCTGGTCTGATTATTTCAGAAACTGCTGATCTACTGGGATTTTCTTACACAGCCATCTTCTCTGGGGTTTACAGAGAATGGTCCAGAAAAAGAGAAAATATCCAGTGAGCATCAGTTGTCTGGGCCAAAATGTCCTGCTGATACCAGAGGTGAGAGGAGAATGGCCAGACTGCTTCTAGTTGATGGGAAGGCAACAGTAACTTAAAGACCCACTCATTACGACCACGGTGTGCAGAAGAGTGTCTCTGACTAAACACACATTGCACCTTGAAGCAGATGGGCTACAGCAGCCAAAGACCACATTAGGCGCCACTCCTGTTAGCTAAGAACAGAAAACTGAGGCTATGATTTGCACAGGCTCACCAAAATTTGACATTAAAGATTGGAAAAACGTTATCTGATTTGGTGAGTCTCAATTTCTGTTGCAACATTTGGATGGTAGGGTTAAAGTTCGATGTAGACAACATAAAAGCATGGCTTCATCCTCCCTTGTATTAATGTTCATGCTGGTGTTGGAGATATTTTCTTGGTGCATTTTGAGTCTCTTATTACCAAAAGAACATTGTTCAAAGGCCACAGCCTACCTGAATATTGTTGCTGACAAGGTCCATCCCTTTATGATCCCATCTTCTGATGGCTGCTTCCAGCAGGATAATGCACCATGTCACAAAGCTCAAATCATCTCAAACTGGTTTCTTGAGCATGACAGTGCGTTCACTGAACTCAAATGCCCTCTGCAGTCACCAGATCTCAATCCAGTAGAGCACCTTTGGGATGTGGTGGAACTGGAGACTGGCATCATGGATGTGCAGTTGATGAATCTGCAGCAACTGTGTGATGGTATCTTGTCAGTGTGGACCAAAATCTCTAAGGAATATTTCCAGAACCTTGTTGAGTCTGTGCCACAAAGAATTAAGGCCATTCTGAAGGCAAAAGGAGGTCCAGTGCAGTATTGGTGAGGTTTAACTAATGCAGTGGCTAGTGAGGGCAATTGTATGCCTTGTTTTGTAAGTGTAGTTTTGCTGATGCCATTGTTTTTCTTTTCTGCAGGTATCATGGAGAAAAATTAGTCTTACATCCTGTAAAAAAGGCCAGAACTGATTATCATATAACTACAGTGTATGATAAACCCAAAGACATAGACAGAGGTGACACCTTGCTGAGACGCCAGCCAAACACCAGCATGAAGTACAGAGGATGGCAGCCAGGTGGCAGCATTGGCCCACAAAGATGACAAATTCAATTTTAGAAATATAAAATTTGTATAATATTGACTAAGTTTCACATTAAAACAATTTTCAAGTAATTGAATCCAGTTGTGCATGTTTTGTGAATGTATTTTTTAATATGATTAAATTCTCAAAATGCTCCCTCTTACACTAAATCCAGTTTTCTTACATATTTGTATTAATTGTATGAATATATTAATGATGGAATAATATGGTGTATGAGCAAGGACGAAATAATTTATAAAGTAGCCCGTGGTGGGAAAGTAGTCTTCTACCTCACACTGAATTAATGATCGGCTTTTAGTTTGACACCACGGTTACGTGGCCCGGATGTCGTTCAGAGTAGCCTTAGCATGTGTTAGCGACTGCTATACGCATGTAAATATAGCGCCGGCACACGGTAATTTTCCAGCAGTATTTATGTAATTTACAATGAAAATCCACAATATGTTAAACTTTAACTAGGTGAATCATTTGTCACACATAAACGTTTAACTGGCTACTGTACAGGAGTTCTTAGCGGAGCTAATGGCAGATCTGGTGCTTATTTAGTGCATGCGAGTTAATAGTTGGTGTAGAACAAGCTGAACCCCTGCGTCCTTTGACTCTGCTCGCTAACACCCCAGCTGGATGCTGGTGCCCTGCGCAGGACATCCTGGTATCATCTAATGTGAGGCATTTGTCACTGAAACCATGTCCAGCCTGACAGCAGTAAAGCCCACTCTACGCTTCGGCCAGGTGGTTATTGGACCCCCCGGCTCAGGTAAAACCACCTACTGCCAAGGCATGCAAGAGTTCCTAACTCACCTGGGACGCAAGGTGGTCGTAGTGAACATGGACCCTGCCAATGAAGGGTTACCGTATTCCTGCGCGGTGGATATCTCAGAGCTGGTGACTCTGGACGATGTCATGGAGAGTTTAAAGCTGGGGCCCAACGGGGGGCTTCTGTACTGTATGGAGTACGTGGAAGCAAATCTGGACTGGCTGGAGGACAAGCTGAAACAGTACAGTGACTGTTACTTCTTGTTTGACTGTCCTGGACAGGTGGAGCTCTACACCCACCAGAATTCAGTGAAGAACATCTTCTCACAGCTAGCCAAGTGGAATTTCAGGGTGAGCTGCACAACTCGTACTTTATCCACAGAACCATCATGTACAGTGGTGTGCAAAAGTCTTGAGACACTAATTTCTTTATATTTTGCTGCCAAGGAGCCAGGCTTTTTGAAGGTCTGTCAAAGTTTTTATTTTTTTTTTTTAAAAAAAACATTGGCTGTTTTTCCACTCATTTTCAGCTCAGTCTTTGTACCTCACCATTTTCACTGTACTCTTTTTGTTGTTAAGCCAGTTAAAACTGATCTATGGATTATTCAAGCATAAAAAGGCATCTAGCACAAGGGATGAACCAGTGTTGTGTCTGCACATAACAGACAACTTAACAAAGGATCAATTTGAAATCATACCTTAAGCCACTTTGTTACCAGCAGCCTGTTGCAAAAAAAAAGAAAAAAAAAAGAAACAGAATTGTTTCCCATTTCTTTTTTGAATCTATAAAAAACACCAAAGATAACACAGTTTGGTGGGCATAAATGGTATGAAAAAAATCTTCAGATTCTGTTTGGGTCTATTCGTCAGAAATGGTCTCAGTGGAAGGGTGGCTGTCAAGAAGCAATTCTTAAAGAAGGGAAATGGATGAAAAGGCTGAGGTATACCAAAAACACAAGAACTGCACTGAAAATTAGTGGTAACAGATCTTATTTTGTGATGAATCCAAATTTGAAGTTCTTTTGTTCAAATCATTGACAATATATACAAAGCTAGTCAGGAGAGAGGTACATCAGTGAGTGTCTACAGCCAACTGTAAAACACAGTGAGGCTCTGTCATGGTTTGGGGCTACATTTCAGCCACTGGTGTTAGGGATCTTGTCAAAACTGATTGAATTATAAATACAAAAGTACAAGAAGCTTTTGATCCACCATGCAATACCATCTAGAAAACATTTGATTGGCAACAGCTTCATTTTTCAGCATGACAAGGATCCCAAACACACTGTCAATGCAGTAAAAGCCTATCTGCACTGAAAAACACACAATGGAACACTATCAGTCATAGACTGGCATTCTTAGAGCCAGGACTTCAATATTATTCAAGAAGTGTGGGGTCATCTTAATAGAGAATAGAACAAAAGGCAGCCAACATCCAAAGAAGAGTTTTGAAATGTCCTTCAAAAAGCCTGGAGAACTATTCTGAAGACCGCTTAAAGAAATAACAGAAAAGCTTGAATGAGAGATTTCAGACTGCACTGAAGAATAAATGTGGTCATAGCAAATATGGCTTTTCAAACTTGTTAGAATTGTACAAACTCTGCTTCTTGCCTTATTTCCATTTATGATTTTACTTATTTCAATAAATCATTGCACCTGTTTCCCATTTCCTAGATCAATATAAAGAAATAAGGGATGGTTTAAAATTTCTGCACAGTACTGAATGAATTCCTCTTAATTCATTCAGGATTTATAATTGTCATTCTCCCACACTCTCTCTTAGCTAACAGCAGTGCACCTAGTGGACTCTCATTACTGTGCTGATCCAGCCAAGTTCATTTCTGTTCTGTGCACCTCTCTGTCTACAATGCTGCACGTGGAGCTTCCCCATGTAAATGTTCTCTCCAAGATGGACTTGATTGAACAATATGGAAAGCTGGGTGAGTTAAGGGCTGCTTGCTTTGCTTCAAAAAAGAGATGGCAAATTAAATACAGTGAATCACGTAAATTTTGAGACAGTGTGATGAAGAGCTGAAAAGATTATTAATAAGAATATTTCTTTGATTCCCTGGAACAAAGGTGGAAATAAATAAAAATAAAATGATAGAAATCCAGTAAAGGCAGTGATTGCCAGATAAATTGTTAGCTCACTCATTTTTATTGTTTCTATTCTTTTCCAGCCTTCAACCTTGACTTCTACACAGAGGTCATGGACCTGACCTATCTTCTTGATCACTTGGCTGCAGACCCCTTCTTTAAAAAATTCCGCCATCTAAATGAAAAGTTGGCGGAGGTCATACAAGATTATAGCCTTGTCTCCTTTGTGCCTCTCAATGTACAGGTACCACTGCTGCTTTTCAAACATTTCTTGTTATATGCTACAAAGAAAGAACCTCACCGCCTGAACATGTTTTATCCTTCTGGGAGTAAAAGTGCTGTGATTCCAGTGAATTGCAATATGCTTCATAAGCTGTTTTCACATGTGAACTTCTGACAAATTCTGGCAGAAAATAGTCCGCTTCAGCCATGTTCATAGATGCTCTTACCTGCCTTATTCACGCATTCCTACAATCCAACATCACACAGATTTTGCAATAGGGAGTTAAAGATTTGCTAATGTCTGTACATTTGCATTCACTGGAATGTATAATAAAACCGCTGTAATGTAGATTGAACAGAATTGTCAAACATTAGCTTGTGAGACAGTGATTAGCTCTGTTGCCATATAGCAAGAAGGTACTGTTTTGAATCTATGTGGAGTTTGTATGTTCTCCCTGTGCCTATGTGGGTTCTCTCCTGGTACTCTGGCTTCCTCTCACAGTCCAGTGACATACATGTCTAAATTTGCCAAGTGGGGATGTGAGCGTGAATAGTTGTATGTCTCTATGTGTTAACCTTTTGATAGGCTGGCACCTTCACCCAATGTCAGCTGGGATTGGCTCCAGCCGCTCGTGACCCTGAATTGGACAAAGCCGTCAAGAAAATGGATGCATGGAGACTTTTGAAGTACAGAACTGACACCATGGGGTTCCTTTTGGGGGTGGCACGGTGGAGCATTGATTAGAATTGTCACCTCACAGCAAGAAGGTTCCTGGGTTTGAATCCATCAGCTGACTGGGGCCTTTCTGTGTGGAGTTTGGACGTTGTCCCTGTGGCTGTGTGGGTTCTCTGTGGGTTGTCTGGCTTCCTCCCATAATCCAAAAACATGCATGTCTAAACTGGCTGTAGGTGTGAATATGAGTGTGAGTGGGTGTCTCTTTGTGTTGGCCCTATGATGACTTGTGACCTGTCTAGTGTATATGCCGACTTTCATTTTATGGCCTGAATTTGAAAAGCAGTTCAGAAAATCCATGGGTGTTTGAGTTTGTAGACCGCTAAAAAGTCTACAAAGCATCTATAAAAAACTAAGTTTGTATTTTGAAGTTGAATATAATTTTTTTCTTTATTTTCTGCAGGATGATTTGAAGCTACTGTGAGATATTATTGAGTGTATGGCAAAAATTCCTTCATTACATTTGCATATGAAAAATGCTTAAATACTAATAAAGCATCCATACTGAGCAGAGGTTACATGAACATCTAGTGTTAATTTACCTCAGCCCTTTCAAGAATTTCTAATAGTCAGTTGCCTCATATTTCATTGTTTGAAACATTAAATCATAAATCACTTCTAGCATTTGAAATTGAAGATTGGATCAATTTTGTGCAGATGGATTGGACTGTTAAAAAGGGAGTGGGCTGTCTGCATGCTGTATTCGCTCCCTGACATCACTTCTTTATGGAGAATGATTTGATCCTGTGTGTGCACGGAGACTAGAGTCTAGACCGTATGCCAGTTCTACATATGGGATCAGTGAGTTGTACATGAGGCAGGTTGGCACTCTGATTTCCATCATGGTACAAATGCAGCCTTGATGTATTTCTGTAGTTTTTACATCTTCTTAGTTTAAGCAGCCATTAATTACCTTGGTTACCTACCTGTGGTCCTTAATACAGCCAAAAATAAAAGAGCTTTTGACTTTGAGAAAGAGAAAAATACAAAGCTCTGAGTAATGGAGGTCAATGAAGTTTGAGGATTTATTGCTTTGTGTGTATCTGCTGTTTAATCTCATCATGACAGACCTTGATTAATCAAGGCTGAAGATGCTGTGCTACCACATTTTCAAGAAGCCCTCGTCATTCTTTTGAGGAAATGAGTGTGAATGAAAGTGAATTAGAACATATGAACCACATAAGGTAAAAATAGACTTGTAATACTGATTATATATAGTTTCTTACGCAGAAGCCAGAAATGCAATCATCTTTAGATAACATATTGAGGTTTCGAAGTTTTTCAGTGGGTAGTTTCTCTTAATTTCTGCGGGAAAGCCCCTGATAAAATACTTCTTTTCTGGTTCCAGGACAAAGAGAGCATGATTCAAGTCTTACGAGCAGTGGACAAGGCCAACGGCTACTGCTTTGGTGACCTGGAGGAGAGGAATCTGCAGGCCATGATGTCAGCTGCTGTGGGGGCAGACTTCCAGTTCAGCTCGTATCCTTTCCTAATCACTGTGGTGACTCACTGTGACTCATCTGGTTTGAAACCAAACCTAAAGATTTACAGGAGGTGTCTGAAAAACTTTATAAAATCCTTACGTTTATATTATTGATATAGGATTCATTGTCCCAGAAATAATAGTAAATTTATAGATAGCTTGCCATGTTTTCCTTAACATTTGACCAACCAGTACTCTCGGGGTGCAGGAAAGGTATGTTGAAACCAGTGGAAAGACTGTGGAAGAGGAAATGATGGAGCTGTAAATGGAAAAGCTCAAATAATAGGACGAAAGTGGTCACCGCTTTAGCACCAGTTTACCAAAGGAGCCTTGACAACATCCATCTCACTTGGCCTGAATTCTTCTCAGCCTCTCTACGAAAGCAGCGGAGACACAGGAACTAAATTTGGGTGCTGTAGATGCTTTAAGGTTGCACCACACTTCATAGAAAAAAAAATCACGAGGAGAAAGACTAATCTGAGAAAATGTGCAGGCTGGTTAACTGTATTTTTGTACTGCTCTCTTTTAAATAGATTTCTAATAAGTTTCATTACATTTTCTTAAAATGTGTCAAAAATAAAGTCCCGTGTTTTCATTTTTTCTTGGCAGTAGATATTTGTGGCCTCATATTTTTGAATAAAATAGCCTTGACATGGTCATCTTTATGCTGAAAGAATAAAGTGACTAGTGAATATGCAGTGACAGATTATTTGCTTATTTTAGGCATTTAGGTGCAAAAATTAAATGTTTTGGGTGAACTAAAGCAAATACAGAGCACTTGGACTTGTGCATACACTGGTAAGGAAGATGGAAGTGTGCATAAAAACACATGATCTGCAGTAGAATATAACAACCTGCATGGCACAATTTTCTGCACATTAAAGGGAAGTTTTGTGCAACGTTTAGGATAAATGGAAGAGTGCCTAATTTATAAACCTTTGCAAAATGTCCAGAGAGCATTGTTTTGAACAAAGAGGAGCTGAATAAAACCCTTAAATAAAACATCACTAGTAGTTTAGTCCTTGTATTTGGGGTCTATTATTTGTCCAGCAGATGGCACATGTGCTTGCAAATCCTCCTCCCGGATCCAGAAAAGTCTGCTCCAGTTCTTTCCACCAGCCAGAGCCGAAAAATTAAGTCAGGCGGGGAGAGGAAGCCACATTAAATCTGTGTTTCTGCACAACTGGCCCTGTGTCTGGTCCCTGGGATGGAAGATCCTCTGTCTTTCTAAATGCAACTAAAACTCTACCTACTGACTGTCTCTGCTGTTTGCCGTCCTTGTCCACTGCTCAGTTTAATGTCTCACATCCGCATTTTAATGCCCTCCCTCTCCTCCTCCATGCACGCATATTTAACGTGGGCCTTGCGTTTTCGTGCAAAGTTGAAGTCAGACTAAAATAAAGCGTGATCCACTTTGAGGGCTCGCAATGATGTGGGAAATCGCATTAACCCTGTGTGGTGAGATGCGGCTGCGAAATCACATGTGGAAAGCTTGCTAGGGAAAAAAAATAAGCTCTGTGCATTAGGGGGGTGTGTCAGGCAGAATGTTAAATTGTGTTTCGATGTTTGCACATGTGATCAAGTATGCCGTCTCTGTGGTACTTCCTGCCTTTCACCGCCCCCCCCATAAGCCCCCTAGAGGTAGGTGTGTGTGTGTGTGTGTGTGTGCGCGCTAAGAGTGAGAACAGAAACCGAAAGGCAATCTCGTCTCACTTACAGCCCGATTCTGAATTTTAATGAATACACAGTCGAACTATTAAACGCCCCGTAAACCGTTTAATATATTCGCATTTAATTATTTCTCACAAAAACTCCCTCCGCTTCGCGCGCACTCCTTTCATTACCATGCCACCCCTGCTCGGCGCTGCGCGCGCGCGCACACACCCTGTGTTTTCTGTGCGTGCCAAAAAAAAAGAAAATGTCTGCTTCATTTGCCTGAGAGGAGAGGATTAAAGCCTCGTTTTTCTAACTGTTGGGAGACTTTGAAACTGCCCATGCATCCTCTTTTTGAAAGATAAGGTCTGGCTTCCCCCCCCGCCTCCCTCTTCTGCAAAGTGTAGTTCAATGTTAGTGGGGTGAGAGAGAGAGAGAGAGAGAGGGAGCTGGAGCCTGCGCGCCCATCCCCCCACACCCAGCAGAGAGTGTTTCTGCTGGAGTGAGAGACAGACAGAGAGGGGGTGGTAGAAGAGCAGAGCAGAGCACAGGCAGGGGAGGGAATAAGAGGGAATGTGCATTGGTAGTCTCGTTTGCTGCAAGGCTTCCTCCTTCTGCTCTGGAAAAACCTGTGTGTGCGTGTGTGCGCGCGTGTTGTCTTTCTCGCCTAAATAACCAACAAAAAAACTCCAGTGCATACACATAGTCCTCATTTTAAACAGGCTAAATGAATTCGGTGCAAAGTTCACATGATTTGCTCCATGTTAACATGCATCACTTTACATGTAAACCCATGAAAAAAG
>VUQH01033673.1:0-21260 GCA_015106775.1 Etroplus canarensis | reverse complement strand
CATGAAAAAAGGACACATCTTGTGAATTAATGTCTTCCCCTGTGATATTTGCAGTGCGGCGTGTGGTCCGTGCTGCCCGCTCTGCCTCTTGATTGGCGGCTGATTTAAAGTGCATTGTTTATGAGTTTCGGCGCACAGTGAGGCTCACGTCGTGTGCAGAAAATATTCCACCTATAGGAGGGGGGAGGAAAAAAAAGAACGTGAGGTTTAAAAAAAAAAAAGACAAAAAAGTCCAGTTCCCGCACTCCGGTAGATCCGCTCCACGTTTTGCAGCCGTCCGCGCGGCTCGGTAAAATGGCTGTATCTAGCGGAGCCTCGTGTTGGTTGGGCTCGTTCCCTGCCTCTACCCGGGCTCAGTAACACAACTCCCACAACAATTTCTGTCGCTTTTTTACGCATTGTATGGAGCCTCCATCATCTCTCTAACCCATTTACGGAACCGGAACCGGGGGGATGGAAGCCGGATTCGGTCCGGTATAAGGGGTGGGAATGAATCGGCACAAGGACAAATGGTTCTAAACAATTATTTATATTCAATGCTAGCTTTTGATTGTGACTGACTCGCCGAGAGAGGGAGAGAGAGGTGGGGGGTATATCATGGCCGCTCAGGTCGCCAGCGCCGCCACTCTTAACACTAGCCCGCCGTCCGAACTTAAAAAGCCGGATCGAGACCCCAAGGACGAGTCGGTTCCGGGAGAGAAACAGTCGGACAAAAAGCAGCCGGGCTTGGACGGCGGATCGCCGGGCAGGGGGGATCTGCAGGACGGGGCCGACGGTGGAAATGTAGGGGGAGGAGGGGAACCTGAGATGAAGAACGGGAATGGGAACCCGCCCAGGGCTAACAATAATACCCAGAATGACTCTGTCGGACCGGAGGGAAACAACCACCCCGGTCTGGTACATCACCACGGCGCCGCTTTTCCTCCACCTTCGTACGGATACAGTCAGCACTACGGTCGGGCCGCTTTTCATCAACATGGCGGACAACAAAGCCCTGGCATGGCAGCTGCTGCGGGTCCGGTTGTGCAGTCGAGCAACATGATGGACCCTTATCAACCTAATTCACACGACCATGGCTTTTCAAACCACCAGTTTAACAATTATAACCCATTCCCGAACAGGACTCCGTATCCCGGCCAAGCGTACGCCATGAACTCCCCTCGCAGCGCCCAGGCGCCGACAGCTGGGGGGCAACCAGCTAAGCAGCAGCCACCAGCGGGAGGACCCACGGCGATGGCTGGATCTTACAGTAATCAGAGATATAACATTGGAAATCCTCAACCTACATCCACACCGACACTCAACAAGCTCCTAACCTCCCCCAGCTCAACGCGGGCATATCCAAACTACCCGTCTAGCGACTATAGCAGCCAAGAAGGAGCTAGTAAGGGACCAGCAGACATGGGTAGTAGCGGTCAGTATGGAGGGAGCAATCCGGCTTGGCAACAAAGAAGCCATCACCCGTCGCCTATGAGCCCTGGAAGTACTGGGCAGCCGTTAGCAAGAAACCAGGTAAAAACACATGATTACAGGAACAAGATGTGAGCTTTAGCACGTCTCCTTCCCTCCTCTTAGCTACTTCACAACGTAGCAGGCCAGCCATTGTCTGATAGTAGTTCGCAAAGACTCTAAAATGGCTGCCTCTTGTGTGTATTTTTTTTCTTTTCACCAGGCCATTAAATAAGAGTTATTTTATGTAATTACAGTGCTGTATAGCAGCAGACGAGGGCTCGCTTGAAGGGGATATAAGTTGTTGAAACGATGTAAGGACGTTCGGGGAGCCAAGAAGGCCCGACTTTGAAAAGGGGCGAAAATAGTCGCTGAAGAGCAACGGCTCGTTTTTTCTCCGACAGCTTTGCGTCTCGTTTAAATGCTGGCTTTACAATGAATTTTTTTTTAAAAACGCATCTGTACAATAGGACATGGACAGAGTAGGGTGTTCTTATACGTATTCGTTCGCGGCGGTTGCTTATAGCTTCGTGTTTGTATCGTTTTCTTGTGCGATAAACAGTAATTTTGTGGCCATGACGGAAGGAATGTGTTTCGTGCCGAAGGAGCCTCTCACGGATAGCTAACTGGCTTGTGTTGGTCCTTTTTTAAAATTGCTCAAATATTACAGCAACACGACAGGAAAAGGTTTTAATTTTTAGTTTAGATCATATATTGATTACATGACTTGTATCTGTGCTGAAAAGCGGCTCTGCTTCCCATGCCTGTAAACGGCCATCTCTGCTTTATGAGTGACTTGAATGCAGCCAGCAGATTGCAGTTTGCACTGGGATTTGAATTGTGGAGGTAAAATCCTACTGTCAAAGCCAGGAGATAGTTGGTCTTGGGTTGACATGCTAGCTGAAATCTGATTGGCTCCTCATCCGCTGCTCATGGCCATTTATAATTACATGTGATGCGAGGCAACAGTTGCTGATAAGGACGTATAGCATTAACTCATCGCAGGGTCACCAGAGGTTTTGCTGCTTCTCGCCTCCTCTCAGCTCCACTTTTTGCTTTCAAAAGCATGCACTGCTGGAACAGCTGGGATCTGAATAGTGTGTGGTTTTATATTTTTGTTCCATCTTTTGCAAATATTTACCACAATGAGAGGGAAAACCCCAAATGTGTTACTGCCTGCTCTGGCAGCAGCTTGGTTTGCCGTTTTCTATTCATTTAAAGCATATTGCAGCATTGCTGCTGTCATTTAAAGTTCACTACATAATGACTTACATTACATTGCTATCCTATTAGTGCTCTTATTTGTTTACCACCTTATTTGTTATCCTTAATGTTCCCTTGATTATTATAGATTGATATTAATTTCTTTATTCACACAATAACAAAAGGCAAATCTGAGTTCTGCCCATGAGGATATATGTGTGTGCACACTCTTCTTGCTGCTGTGTCTGGCATGCCACACAAGTTTGACTGTGTGACTGCAAAGAATTTCCCCCCAATCCTCTCCCCAAGCCAATCAGAAGGCAGTCCACCATCTCTCACCCGCCAAGGGAGTTTCCTCTCTGTCTTATGCAGATTAGCCATGTGCTGCTCTTTATTTATTTCACTTGATTATCTTGGATGTGCAAAATGTCACATAAGGCTTTTTGCTTACTATTTGGGGAAGGGCTGTTGTTGAGCTGAGGATGCTCGTCTCAGTGAAGCGCACACGTGGGAATTTGCTTAAAATAACACAAGGGTCTACTTTTATTTGTTTAAGTAGATTGTCTTTTGTTATCACTGAATACCTAATTTTTAATGTGTGAACCAGTTTTGCTGAAAGCGAGTAAAAGATGGGATCCTAAATGTGAGGCACTAGTGTAGTGTAACAGCAAGATGATGATTTAGACTTGACACCTTCTTTCAGTTTTTCAACCTGAATAGTGTTCATACTATCTGCCAGGTTACAGAATAAGTATGCTCTTGTACATTTTTCACTCTCTGCAGCTGTTGTGAAATTACTTCCTTCATTTCTGGTGTCATTCATCCAGAGCCAAACTGCATTCACTGAGAGGGGGAGAAAAAAAAGCTACTTGGACCGGGCTCAAAACAGGAGCACAGCTGGGATATGTTTAAGATTGGGCAGGCTGCCCTCCATTCGAAAGTAGATATATATAGCTCAGTTGACTTCCGAAACTATGGCAAAGTGAGGTGAAAAAAAATCTGGGTAATGACCGTGGGAAATAAGGTGAAAAAAAGCACAACTTGGCCATTCACTGAAGTTTGTTTTTATATTTTTAGGTATGGCAGTTTCAAACACTGCAGTCAATAATTTTTAGAGGCTTCAAAGAAAAGCTGTGGTAGTACAGTTGTTTGTAACTTGTAGCGTTTGGTTATTTCCTGTGGTGGTGTTGTTGACTGAATTTACTTTATGTTCTTACCATGTCCAGCCACCTGGTTCCATGGATCCAATGGGAAAAATGAGGGGTCAGCCATATGGAACAAGCAATCCATATGGTCAGCAGTCACAGCAAGGGCCTTCTACAGGTCCACAGCCAGGGCCTGGTTACCCTGGTCAGGGTTATGGGCCACCAGGTTCCCAGAGATATCCAGTGGGAATGCAAGGACGTACCCCTGGAGGCATGGGTGGCATGCCGTATGCTCCACAGGTATTTTGTTTTTTTTTTTTCCTCAAATGATCTATGCGTTTTATCTTTAATTTGTATCCGTGTTCAAAGACTTAATGTCTTTGTGTATTCTGTTTAGATGGGATCTTATGGCCAGCAGGGACCAGGAGGCTATGGCTCTCAGGGCCAAGCACTATATTATGGCCAACCAGGCCAGGCTCCTCACCCAAGTCAGCAGCAAACCCCATACTCCCAACCTCCACCTGGACAAGCTGGTGGACAGACACCTTACCCAGGCCAACCCCACCCTCCACCAACTTCTGCCCCACACACACAAGGAGGACCACCCTATCAGCAGGCCCACATGCCCCCACAGTCCCAGGGGCCACTGCCAGGCCCATCCCAAGGGCCCCCACAGTCACAGCCCCCTTATTCTCAAGCCTCAGGCCCACAGTCTGGCCAGTCTCCCTACGCCCAGCAGCAGGGTCCTCCCAGTCAGGCTCCACAGCAGCCAACTTCCCAGGCTAACCCTGGATCGCAGGGCCAGTCAAACTACCCAGGATCCACACAGGGGCCCCAGCAGCCACCCCCACAGCAACAGCAGTCACAGTCCCATCCACAGCAGCCACCAGGACACAGCCAACACCCACAGGGGCAGCCTGCAGGTTACCCGCAGAACCCTCAGCAGCAGCAACAGCAGCAAGCACAACAGTCACCTTATCAGCGCGTTCCTCTTCCTCCGCAGCAGGTACCAATCTCAGTTTTGGATCATATTCATCTTAGATAATGATTGTTCTCTGCATGTGGTTCTGTATCTCTGGCAGTACACTTAAGCACATGTTCTTTTGTTTACCAGGAGGTTTCCCAGGACTCATTTCAATCCAACGCTCCTCCATCCACTCAGCCCAAATCTGGTCCAGAGGACAGTCAAGGCCGACCCTCCAGCCTTCCAGTCAGTTATGCTTCTTCTAGCACCACCATTATCGCTTTATACTTTGTTAGACACTTTCAATTTTTGGCTTGCAGCTTTATTGCCTTTAATGTGTTCATTTTACTTCTTTTCACGGAAGTATACAGCACATTACATTTAAAATACCTTTTGTATTACAGGTGTTAATGTTTAAAGGTTTTGTTTTATGTGGTGGTTGTGCTCTCTATCCCTCAGTGCTTTTAGACTTTGTGTGTTGCTGTTCTTTGGTTCTTGAGACACAGCTGTTTGACTGATGCTTTATGGAAAAGGGTGCTGTGTAAATGAGATGGTATATTTGGGCTGATGAGAAATCTGACAACTGAACTCTTGTGGGGATGAACTGAGACAGTGTGAAAACATGGTTTAAGGCTTGTTCCATGTATGTTCTGGTTTTATTTGGGGCGTGAAAGCAAATGGACAAAACACACTGTTTGGAGATTTTTAGCATCAATTCAAAAGGTCCATGAAAATCCACCTGTGTCTCTCGAGCTGTTTAGAAAGCAGTCTAATCGATCATTATAAGTGATGCCAGGATTTTAGTCTGATCTCTCAGGGAATCCTAAGCAGGTTCTGCTTTACTATGTTTTGCTTAGGTATTTGATGTCTTTTGTCAGTTTTTCATTTCCCATTTAAAAGACATAGCAACCCCACAGTAATCATTGCAAAATATTTCTGTATTCAACGTTTTTGTCCTATTTGTTTAGCTGCCATTAGTCGTAGCATGCGATTGGTTTTCCAGCCTTCAGTAACAACCTACATATGATATTCATGTTTCTTTGTGAGCTGTTTGTGCCACCAAGAACATAAATGTACAGATGTAAAGCTTTAAAGTGCAGACTGACCTTCTGTTTCCAGCAAAAATTTGATTTAACTGTGTAAACCTTGACGATGTAGGATGACATCATCTGAACAGTCCAATCAGTGAGTTACCTGTCTGAAAGACTTGATGTTATGCAGAAAAATGTGCAAATGTGAACAGGAGCTGACCTAAAATGCAGCTCTCCATCACTGGTTTGTATCAAACTACATATTTGTAAAATGCCCTTAATCTGAAATGAATCGTGGCAGTTTGTTTGTGTATTAAAATCACATGGCAAGGCTGGCGCTACATGCTGACTCGGCTTGCATCCTACAAACCTTGGTAACCATGACAACCCCCAGCACTAATGCTCACGCACTTTTGCTTTGAAAAAGATAAATAAGGACAAAGGCCTCCGGGTGTGTGTGTGTGTATGTATGTGTGCATTTGTATCTCTGCCACTCATGCCTTAACAACAATTGCAGCGTGCTAATACTACAACCAGTATACGAAGTAAACATTACAACACTATAAAACCAGGGTGGGCAAAACAGTGCTTTTTTTTAACCACAGGTCCATATTGACCTAGGCAGGGTAAGTAAAGGGCCAGACACTGGATAACAGTGACATGCTTACAGGATAGAATAGAAATAATACCACCTCTGTGCTTTATCAGCATTTAATTTGGTCTAGGCTTGTGATGTGTCCGACATGCACCACTGCATAGGTCGCTGACTAAAAACATATTGCATTGGACTTGATTCAAATAAGCAGGCGAGATTCATTGTAGTCATTCACCTCTAGATTCCTTACTGCTCTTATTAAATTTTTGCGGCTTTTTAGGCCTTTTAAGACATTTCAGGCCGGATGTGCCAGTATTTTGCTCATATGTGCTATAAAAATTAAGAATAATATGTTTGGAAATCAAAAAAATACACAGTCTCTGTCAAAATGCACAAAATGGCAATATTTTAGCGTAAGTCATTTTTCTTTTCTCTCTATAAAGAAGTTTTGTTGACTTTTTCATGCTTTTCCCCTGTACATGTTTACAGGACCTGTCAGGGTCCATTGATGACCTGCCTACAGGTACAGAGGGTGCCCTGAGTCCCGGCGTGAGCACGTCAGGTGTGTCAAGCAGCCAGGGCGAGCAGAGTAACCCTGCTCAGTCGCCTTTCTCTCCTCACACATCTCCACACCTGCCAGGCATCCGAGGGCCTTCACCTTCTCCAGCTGGCTCCCCTGCCAGCACATCACGCACAGGACCGCTGTCACCTGCCAACATGCCAGGTGGGCTGATCTCTCCACAGTCAAATAGGGCATCAGATCAGTAACCAACTTGTGGCATTTCTAATCTAGACATAGTACTGCTAAATCACTGACCTGTGCTTCCTAAACTAGTAGAGGAGCTGTTGGTTTTTCCATATTTTGTCAAATTATTGTTACGTTTTTGGTCATTTTGTCTAGACATTTAATGAAGAACACTAACGGGCATCATCCAACTCTTACTGCTGTTTTTGGAAATGCTTCTCAAGTAGCGTTAAAGCTGTTTCATTTCTTTTTCTTTTCTGAAACCCTAACTGAAGCTAAGTGATTCTCTCTGTATAGACCCTATAATAACTAGAAGCATTACAGATAGCCTGCAATCACACTTTTCCTCAAAACTTAGGCTGCTATATTTGGTTTCCTCAAGCACCTTGGGGTGTTTGCTGGACTCTGAAATATTCAAGTTTTTGTTTGGTTGGGCAGTAGACTGTCTCAGTGGGTGTCTGGCAGAGTGAGAACTGTTAAATGTAGTTTTAACAATGGTTGGTTATTGAAAGCGTGAACTTTGCTTGACAAAAGTCTGATCATAGCATGAATCAGATCTAACCATACGAAATGTGGGCTTTTTTTCTGGGATTTATTTTTGACGTAAGTTGATTTCTTTAATAGTTTAATTTTGCAGAATTTGAAAATTATGTTTTTGCCCACTTGCCACAACAGGATGCAAGTGTGACATATGGTCGCCACATTTCTTGTTTTCAGCTAGATGCATATTTAGAATAATTTAATACTGTTGGTCTGCTGTTCTGGTTTCATTAATTGCAAGTCTCCATTGACTTAAAAATGGTCTTTGGTCAGTATTACCTCTCGTGGATGGTTGGCCTTCACTATGAGGAATGATTTTTTCAGAGTTTGACAGATTCTTCTGCTCAAAGTGGAAAGTTTTTCTGACCCCTGAAAAAAGTCTTGAATTTATAGATTTATGGCATCACAACTAGATTGGAAAGCTTTTCTGGACCAATAACAGGCAACAAGTAATGTGGAAACTTTAAGCAATGAAAGACATTTTGTTTTCAGTGGTCAACCTTAAATGCATCTATTTTTTTTTTTTTGAGTTTATTATCTGATTCGCTCGTTCTAAATCTCTGTGGGGTGGAGGAGGGGTTGATGTCATTTTAAGGATTTCTAACCATGCAGATGCAAATTATTATCCCAAAAAGATAGTTTTGTTTTATCTTTAAGGATAAATTCAGCCTTTGTCCTCAAGTCGGAATACACATGGCAGCCACTCATTGTACTTTCCCTGAGCTCTCACTAATTTAACTTGATTATTATTGTTTAGGGACCCAGATGCCTCCCAGGCCATCGAGTGTGCAGTCAGATGGGAGCCTACACCCTGCAATGAGCCAGTCTCCTATGGCCCAGGACAGAGGTATGTTGCTGTCTAAAGTGTACTTTGAGATTAACATGTTGAGCATTTGCTGTAGCATTAGAGGTGTTTTCTTTTTCTTTTTCTCTTGTAGGGTTTATGCAACGAAACCCACAGATGCCCCCTTACAGCTCCCCTCAGTCAGCCTCTGCGCTGTCACCACGCCAATCCTCTGGGGGACAGATGCACCCTGGGATGGGCCCATATCAGCAGAACAACTCAATGGGTGGCTACGGGCAGCAAGGAGGACAATATGGCCCCCAAGGTTTGAACTTTTGAATTGTCTCTGTGTTGATTTGTCTTTAAGAGTAAGTAATTTTTATGTTTTGAAAAAACTGCAAAGATAAATGGCTTCTGAAGATGGAATTTTTAAAGCTTAAATATTGATTAATAAAGGATTTCCACAAAAATTACAACATTTTGTGTAAAGTTTTCTCCTGTCATAAAACATCAGAAAATCCTTAGGAATATATCTCCCTGCCTCATATGAATAGCATGCTATCACTAGTCCCTCCCTTTGACTCTGCTGCAGCTATTTATAGCTGTGAAGCAGAGAGTCAGCTGACGTAGCAGAGCCCTCCTGTCAGTAGAGCTGAAACTGTGACAGAGGCTTGTTGCTCAGGCTGCATAGCTCTCTGCTAGCAGTCTGAAAGAACAAGTCTGTCTCACGCAGCTCTGTGGCAGAAGACTGTCTACTGGGTGCTGCAATGACTTTTCCCCTTACCAGTGTGCAACTGCAACCAAGTGATTACTTTAACTTTCTTTTTTCTTATAATGTCCTCCTTAGGTTATCCCCGGCAACCTAGCTATGGCAACATGCCTAATGCCAACTACCCTGGGCCAGGCATGGGCTCAATGAACCCCATGGCAGGACAGGGTGGAGGGCCGCCATATGCTGGCATGCCACCAGGAAGGATGCCTCCTAATCAAATGGGGGCACGCCCGTATGGCCCTAACATGGGTCCCAATATGGGCCCCAGCATGGGCCCAAACATGCCTCCCAACATGAGTAACATGCCACCCCAGGTGGGCTCAGGAATGTGTCCTCCACCAGGAATGAACAGGAAGCCCCAGGATCCCTCAGCCATGCAGCATCCTGCCACCAACTCCATGCACAACAGGTAGGTTACCAAAGCACCTACTTTTATTTACTAGATAAGCTACTTGTTATATCACTTATGCTTGAATATGAACCAGCTATACAATACCTTGCCTTAGCTGTACATACATGATACTCATTCACTCTCTCCAGGATGCCTGGTTACCCTAACATGTCTCCAGGCATGATGGGTTCCGGCCCACCCTATGGCCCTCCGATGAACAGTATGCCTGGAATGATGAACACTCCAGGTGGCTCTCCTTATCCTATGGGGCCAAACATGGCCAATAACACAAGCGGTAAGTTGGACATGCATAACTGCATAATAGTTTTAAAAATATTTTTTCACTTTATTTTAATGTAACTGCTTCACAACTAATTTTAATCCTACCATTGTGCCTAGGCATGGCCTCTAGTCCAGAGATGAACAACAAGATGAATAACAAAGTAGATGGGAGTGGAACACCCAAGCCAGATTCCAAATCAAAGGTAGCCTCTCTACTGAATATAATTAGTGTTTTTGCAACTCTATGAAAATCTGCACGCCTCAAATGTCTTTGCTTGCTGCAGAAACTCTAAAATGTGTTTGTTTCTTCTCTTATGATGCACAGAAGTCCAACTCTTCTACCACAACCAGTGAAAAGATAACACGCCTATATGAGTTAGGACCAGAGCCTGACAGGAAGATGTGGGTGGACCGTTATTTGGCCTTTATTGAAGAAAAAGCTATGGGCATGAGCAACCTGCCAGCTGTAGGACGCAAACCCCTTGACCTCTTCCGCCTATATATGTCAGTTAAAGAGATTGGAGGCATGACACAGGTTAGTATGGAATTTTTATATAACAAATCCGAAAGTAAATATATTCCTTTCTCCTGGTTGGCATTCTTTTTCTAATTGCCTTATATTGTGTCTGCGTGTCTTTCAGGTGAATAAGAATAAAAAGTGGCGTGATCTGGCCTCTGCCTTGAATGTGGGTACATCCAGTAGTGCTGCCAGTTCCTTAAAGAAACAGTACATCCAGTGTCTGTACGCTTTTGAGTGCAAAATTGAGCGTGGTGAAGACCCCCCTCCAGAGATCTTCTCAGACAACAAAAAGAACCAAGCTGCTAAGGTCCAGCCACCCTCTCCAGGTGAGAGCTGTATTCACGTTATCTTTTTCTGATGAGCATGCATTTCAGGAATCAACATCTTTGAACTTTAGAACCAACAAAAATGTGCAACTTGCTCTTTTTTGGTGTTATTAAAGCCATGTACCATATCTGTCTGCTCCTCTCTTATTTCAAACTGAAGCGTCCCTCTGCTCCACAGCTGGGTCAGGCTCTCTTCAGGGTCCTCAGACTCCCCAGTCCACCAGCAGTTCCATGGCTGAGGGGGGAGACCTAAAACCCCCCACTCCAGCCTCTACTCCCCATACCCAAATGCCCCCCGTGCCACCTGGGTCTAGGTGTGTCTCAGTTGAGATTTTACCAAACCGTCTTTGCTTTCAAGAGATGTGATTAGTGAAACTAATCTTTCTGCCTTTTCCTTTTTCCTCCCTCCACAATTGCCTCACTTCTAGGAGCAATGTTAACCTGCAGGACCCCTTCTCTGATGGAAGTGACCCTGCTTTCCCCAGGAAGAACATGACACCCAACTCCAACTATCAGCCTGGCATGAACACACCAGACATTCAAGGTCGAATGGGCCCCTATGAACCCAACAAGGACCCCTTTATGCGGAAAGGTGGGTGCACTGAATGGAACATATTGGTTAATCCCAGCTAATGAACAAGTTAACCAATTCTAAATATTTTTTCATTTTGAATACATTTCCAGTTGGGGAGCAGTTTCTACCAGCTAACCAGGGTCCTAACAGTGGAGTGGGTGACCAGTCGCAGCAGCCACCACAACAGCAACAGCAGCAGCAGCAGCCCCCATTCAACAGAGGACCGCCTGGGGCCATGGGCACAATGCCAATGGGGCCCAGACAGCAGTATCCTTATGGACCAGGCTACGACAGGAGGTAAGACTCAGTGAACGAAGGATGGGATTTTAAAGGTCCTTGAACACTGCTGTTTGGATATTTTTATAAACCTCGAAGTTATCATTCAGGTCAGAAATAAATTGTCTCATGAATGAATGAATCAATCAATGATTTGTTTCGAATGTCAAGAGAAGCCAATAATTGGCTGGTTTCTTACATATGTAAATAAGCTTTTAGTTAGTTATGTGCTGCAAGGGAGGAAAAGGGGAAGACCACAGAGAAGGTTCATGGATATAGTGAAGGAGGACATGCAGAAGGTTGGTGTGAGGGAAGAGGATGCAAGGGATAGGGTGAGACGGAGGCAGATGATCCGCTGTGGCAACCCCTAACGGAAGCAGCCGAAAGAAGACGACTATCTGCCGTTTTGCCTTTATCATAAATGTTCATGCTTTATTTTTTAGTTCAATAAATTACTAAATTGGAACAAAGTGTTTTATGAAGGCATGAATAATAAATACTAAAAATGGAAAAATAAAGAAAACAAAAAGTTGAAAGAATCAACAACTTTCTATTAGGCACAGAAAGCTAATAAGAACAAATAAGTGTGAATTAATTATTACAGAAAAAGACCTTTAAAGTCTTTATTTCACACAGTTTGCCTATAAAAGATTGTTGTGGAAATTTATACAGTATATTATATACAGTCAATAGTACTGTCTGCCTAGAGAGTACATGTACACAGGCTAATCACAATATTTTGAAAAGCATGTTTACACATGCCAAGAGGTAGCCTGGTGACATTAGCTAATGCCCATGGGTGAAAGTCTAGAAAGCGACGCCTAACAGTTAGTTTAATCACCCAACAAGATACTCATATAAGTAATGCTGGATGGGACAGCAATAGTGCCTTGAGGCATTTTTATGCTATTACAGATTTTGAATGAATCCAAAGCAGATCAGCAGATTTCTTTGTGAGTAACCTTGTTACTACAACAAATGGGGTTGTTTGTGCATGCTGGGAGAAACAACCAAAGGGTGGTCTTGAAGGGTGGGTGTAGGATCAGCCACAATTCAGAGCGTGACCACTTTAATATGTAGGGCAACCTTAATGTCATGCCCGTGGGTTGATGGTGAAGAAGGCATGGTGTGCTGACAGATTTAATGTGGGAGTGCAAGTTCAAAGTTCATCATGCTAGTTAGGTTACTGAAAACCCTTCACAAACTGCAAAAGTGCTGCAAAGGTCAGCGGGAGATGGTGACTAAGACCAGGCATTAACTTGAGACCCCTGAGAAAATGACAGAATTTGTGGTTTCAATAAATTAGGCCAAATGGTTTTTGTTTATGTGCAACTGACAATAGCTGTGGTTGGCTGTAGGAGTTATAACTCTAAGATGTAAAGAAAAAAGTCCACATGCAGGAGTTTAGGGTGGATGGATGGATCAGCAAAATATCTAATTTTAACATAGGAGAACTTTCTTTGTCTTCAGTTTCCAGGCAATAATAAGAAATGGTTTGCTAATTACAACCACAATTGTCCTCCCATGTTAACATGGTTGTACAAGCATTGTAATTATGATGACAAACTTTCCTTTACTTAAAGTCATTATTGTACCATTATAAAACAAATTAATTATTCAATAGTGATTTGCAATGGTCTAGAAAGGATAAATGATGTCATTTAGTAAAGAGAATACAAAGCCTCATTCTCTGAAATCCTTGCCCAGAAATGATAGATAGATAGATAGATAGATAGATAGATAGATAGATAGATAGATAGATAGATAGATAGATAGATAGATGACAACCTTCTTTTAAACGTAGACATTTCTCACCTTGTTAGGAAGCACAAAGTGAAGACTGTTTTTTTTTAATTTTAGGAATAAATCTTGTTTAGCTACATTTTTGTCTGTGATTGATTATGGTGATATAATGTATATACACACTAGCTCCTCAGTTTTACAAAGGCTTGATTCCGTGTACCTTGCATCTATACATTTTATTACTAACACAAAGTTCTGCTCCTCCAAACTGGTGCTTTTTGATGTATTGACGGTTTTGGCTGATTTGGGGAAAACTGCATTATTTTTGCTGTGTATCTTAGACATGGAACAATTTGTGCTAAGACCTAAACTTACAAAGGCTTTTACCTAGTGCTGAATTTAAAAGCATCATAAACAATGTAGTAAAGGAGACAAATGGATGTTTTTCTTAAGAAGTCACAAGCATTTTTTGTTTTACTGTTGGTATTTATAGACTGTAGTTTATGTTGTAGATCTTGCATTTTATATTGTAAAAATATAAATGTAAAATATATGGCTGCTACCTTAGCCAGGTCTCCCTTGAAAAAGAAATTTGATCACACTGGGAATTCCTGGTTAAATATAGGTAAAATAAAAACTTCTGAAAAATCCACTGTCCAGATTACCTAAAATTGACATTTAGATATATGAGTGGCAAAAATGCTCATTCCCCATGTAGGCATCCTGAGTGAAACAGTCCCACAGCTTTCCCATTCTTCCTCATCTCCTTTTCATTCTTGTTGCTGTATACCACTTTTGTCTAAATAAAGGCTCAGTTTTTCCATTCAGTAAACTATTAAAAACTTAGCTCCGAGTTTTGTGTTTTGTTTGAAGTTGGTGGTTCCACACAGCAGCAATAAC
Source organism: Etroplus canarensis (assembly GCA_015106775.1). NCBI lineage: Eukaryota > Metazoa > Chordata > Actinopteri > Cichliformes > Cichlidae > Etroplus > Etroplus canarensis. The sequence continues at coordinate 7,020 of VUQH01033673.1, read as the reverse complement.
CCATTTTCAATCCAGAGGGGTCAAATTTTGCTAAAATCCCTGGTGTGTCTTAGCTATGTGCAATGTGTCCTTTGGTATCATTCGGATGGCTCTGTCACTCCCAACTCGTCGCTTTTCAACATGCAGGGTCACCATTATACCCCAATCTTTTCCTAACCCCTTAACAACTGGTTTTCGGTGCCTAAACCTAGACAGCATCACACAGGTCCAGAAGTGATATGGCAGTTGCTTGGCTGATAAACCTGCAACATATGCCAACACCACCCAGCTAGATTCTTTTATTAATTGCTAAATGGGAAAGTTACCTCTCAGAAGTTAATACTGGTACTGACTCCCTCCTTAATTACACCTTCTTGCTGAATAAATTATATATTTGCAGATCAGATTTTGAGTACCTGGCAAACTTAAACCTTTTTGCAGCAGATTTCTTTTTAATATATTAGACATTGATAACATTAATGATAGCTCCATCTTACTTACCCCCTTGAGTCAAGATAGTGAATCAGTGATTCATAATATGACAGAATTTTAATATTTACACCTTTGCTTTGCAGAATGTGGCATGTAAAAGTGTCTTCGGTGAATGCTACTGTATAATACAGTATACCGATGAAGAGTGGATGTGCTTAAAACATTAACTTTCATGATGCAATAAAAAGCACCTTCGGCTGATCCCTTGTGTTTCTCCAAGGGGTCGCCACAGCATATGAATCCTTCAGGTAATCTGGCACAAGTTTTACACTGGATGTCCCTCCTGACACAACTCACCTATGAGAAAAGGGGCTTGTTTCCACACCTGGAAACAAACCAGGGACTTTTTGTTTGTAAGGTGCATGTGTGAACCACTACACTACAGAGACACAAACTATTTTATGCAATAAATTGGTATAATTTATGTTCTGCAGTATGGGAGCTGTTAAGTGTTTCATGTGTTGACTTATTTTCAGCCCAGCATCTCCCACATTTTTTGGTGTAGATGTGCATTCTTTCTTTTTTATGAAAAAACAATTAAGAACATGAATATCCCCTTCTCTGTATGTCTCTTTAGCCCATGCATTTGTGTGGACCACCTTCATGCAGGCTTGTTGCAAAAAATGCATCCCAGAGAGTGCTGTGGCAACTGAGGCCAGTGGACACTGGAAGAAGGAAATAATATTCAAGCAGTACAATAGATGAAAATATCACTACAGGTGAGCACGTGCCAACCTATGTGTACTTTAATGCATTGAACATATTTTACATGTAGGAAGGATGAGAGAGGGACTAACACTGATAACATCAGTGTATCAGCAGTTCTCTCTCCATGGTGGGCTGTAAGACATGAATGAGGTCTCCCTCCCTTCCTCTCGCTCATATGCTGCACTGCAGGTGAGTGTCAGGCTTAAGCTTCATTAATATTAAAAATTGAACCCAGCAGCAGGCAGTGAGCACAGCTGTGGCTGAGAGCTCATTGTGGGTGAGTTGGAGAACTCTTCCAGCTGTGTCAATGCAGAGAAAGGACTGTGAAAGACTATAAAAGCTGGGAGCAGCATAGGGCTGGTGAAGGTGTAGAAAGAGTCTTTGTTTCGACCTATGAAGTGTCAAGAAAATGAACCAGTTACAGAACAGCTAAAGAAACCAACTGTCACATCTAGAACCTTACTTAAGGCTCATTTATAAAATACAGTGCAACAGGAAATACCCGTATGAAAGCAGAGACATTCACTGTCAGGGGTTTAGCCGGGTCCATGTGAATGTACAGTAAATAAGTGCCCTGCCCTCTTACTGTACCTGGCTTTCTATGTTAATGAGAAGTGACACTAAAGATGTGGCTGATTTGCTATGTGGCCCTGGCAGTCGCTTTACATTAGCAGAGATGACAGATGATTAAAGGGGAGGCAGTAAGTAGTATCTTGCTGAGAGTGACAGTCAAATAAGGAAAATGCAAGTAAGGCAGCAACCTGTGAGAGGCAGGAGCTTGATTACTTGATCGCTCACTCTCTGTGGCTGCTGTGAATACATGCAGGCTCCCCAGTAACATTTAATGAGAAAAAGATGCAGATGTAGGTAGTCCAGCTGAGTATCTATTAGCACTTGAAAAAACTGTTGAAAGAATTTTGTCGACATGCTGTTTAATTCAATGCTGTACCTAAAATGTGTCAATATCTGTGCAGTGGAGGCAACAACACTTAACACCCCTGAGGAATGAGAAAACTGTACCATTTATACGCTTTAAGCATTTTTACTGTTGGAATTCAGCATTTGTATCTCACATTTACCTATGGTATTATGCATAAAATGCAATGGTTGCATAATGTTTGTGGGTATCACTATTGTTTAAGCTTCTGATGTATTTAGCTTATTTCTGTGAGCATACCAGCACAGCATTTGGGTTCTAGGTATACAATCTTGGTCATTTTCTTGTATTAAATTTCTGCAGTTGCTTCTTGAAGATGAAACACTAACTCGTGCACTCTCCTTCATAAGCCTGCAGACTATATTACTGACTTAACACACAGGCCTATGGCAATAAATGCAATATCTGGCCAGCTAATTTGTTGGCTTGCAAAAAGCATTCCACTGTCCTTCACTCCATCAAGTAGCCGCTTCCTGACATTTAAACATTTGACAGCCATTGTTTGGATAATAAGGGGTTTCCACCTTTCCTCCCCCTAAACATTACTGCTGGGATGTCAAATAAATGTGCCTGCTGGGGGTCTTTGTGCCTCTGGGAGAGCTGCAAGTGGGATTTCTCATACTGTTTTAGGAAGGGATTAGTAAATTTATTGTGATTACTGATGCATTGTGTTCCACCTCTCTTCATCGTCTCTTGTTGCAATCACTAGGGTCTGCTGCTCCTGAGGCATCTCATCCCCCATCTGAACTAAATCCTCATCAAGTTACTAAACATCAACTAATTAATTTACCAGGTTTTGCTAAAAGAAAATGCTTCCCTGAGTCTTTAGCACATTTTAAAGAAAAACAACAAAGCAAGCGTGCCATTTAACACTTCCCATACATATCAATTTACATAACACTGGTTAGGTAAGTAAGTACGCCAGGGTGAAGGGTCATGTCAGAGGCAAGTGACCCAGGTCCTGGGTGTCTCAGGAGGAAAATCTCAGCACAGTGTTCTGGAGTAGCTCATGTTGCAATGATGTCTAAAAGTCATAATCCCTCAGGAAAAGAAGGCAAGTATCACATCCACTATGAGCCCTTCTGACCCCTCAGCCAATGTGATGAAAACTTCAAGGCCATTATTTTCCCTTAATGACCTCTCAGTGAATGCCAGTAGATATCTATTGCCTCACGTCCTAAACATTTGTGCTGATTTTATTTTACAACATTAATAAGCCTATAGTTAATTTCAATAATCATAAATCTATTACCATGTTCATGCCAGTGCCAGGAGGTTACAGTGTCATGCTTTAGGTACAGACATCTATGTGCACAAACCTTTTGGATTTTTGAGTATTAGGCATTGTGCACCCATCAGTTATCAAGAGTAGATAAATGCGCAGATGTACTAGGATTGGTAAAGAAAATTGATTATTCTTCTATAGTATTAAGATGTGGTTTGCATAATGTTTTATGTTGTCATATTTTACTTATTGTGATCACTTCTGTGAATTATTTTTCAGTAAATTAACCCAATCCAACAACATGTTGTGCTGTATAATGATAATCTGAAATAAGAAATGAAGCAGAGATGACAAAAGGATTGAAATGAGTTACAAATATAAACAAGTACTACAGTCTAATTATCAGTCCAATTGCAGAAGAAAGGCCTAACAAACAGCTGGAATCTAGGTATTGCAGTAACCACATCCTAACAAGCACCAAGATAATGCAGAGCTCTAGTGCCCAAGTGGTTTGGTCAAGGCTGCAGTCTGACATGTTTGGGAAATGTCTAAGGCAGCAAGCCCACATGAGAACTGGTATCGGCAGCATCTGAGCTAAGTCAGGTTAAATACCCACTTCAAGTGCTGATTGATCTCAGAGTTGAGTATGTACAACTACTGGACCTCAAGGGAAAGTAAATCACCATGTGGATTTTCCAAAGTAAGCTTAAATTTATCCAATGATTTTTTTTAAAACGAGCGTGGCCTGCACCACGGCAAGGCCCCCACAATTTATTTAGTCTTTGGTTCCACCTTCTTTGAGTACTAGCCAAAAACCCACAGATTCATTGTGACACATGAAATGCTAAAAGAGGAAGGGTGAGACAAGATTTTTCTTCCTCCAAGGTCTACAGATTTTTCTTAAATAAATACACACAATTAAACATAGATAATAGACTAAAATTGTAGTGTTTTTTTTAAAAAGTGGGCTAAATAAAATGGATAAAAAATAGAATACAGTTAAAATATAAATGCAGCGGGTTCATCCAGAAGAATCCTCACTGCTAACCAACATAACCATTAAAACAAAACCTTGGCGGAATAAATAATTAAAACTTACCCAAAAATAGTCAAAGTGCAAATAAAAAACAGAGCTAAAAACCAAGCTAAACAGACTAAACTAAAAACTAAACAGCAGTGGCAGGCAGCATCTCTCAAGCCTAGGATTTGAGCTGCTTCCAACACTCAATATCCAAACAGGGAAAATTCACCCAAACAACACCAGAGTATGCAAAAAGATCAAAATATGCAACTAGGAGCCAGAGGAAAAAGAAGGATGGGCTCTGAAATTACGACCATCTTTATGAAAAGCATAAAAATCAAGTACGTTGTAAGCTACTATTTCACTGTGTTGCTTTTTGCTGATTAATGTGAATATAAAGGTAATTGATGATATGAATTTGCAGAAAGTCAGGGGTTGATAAAGTCCAGTAATTTATCATTGACATAATGTGACAAGTACACTTAAGCAGGCTACTCGCCCCAAATGATACATGCAAAAGTGGGCTGCTATCAGAACTGTCAATTTGTCAGTTATGCAGATTGGTGCAAATGTCTCTGCTGTTTTGCTAAGTTACTGGTTTGGTTAGATAAATGATTTAATGCATAATAGGCAACCAAGCAGTATGCCTACTCCTAGCTGGGACAGCTCATATCCATCTCAGCAAATTACTAATAAGGAAAAAGATGGGGCAACTGTACTTTCAGAGCTATGGGTGGCTTGGGAGGGACAAACTACCAGCTACACGAGTTTAAAACATAATTTTAGGATGCAAAAGTTCATCTTTTATATATATAGACATATACATCTGTAAGTAAGTTTCATATGCTGAGAAAGCAAGAGAAGGCAACAGCATTACTGGTGTATTACTGTTGGATGAGACCATAAGGTCCAAAGTTCAGACCTAGTATTCTTCTGAATTTTAAAAATAAAAGCATCTCAGAAGAAAAGATTTTCAATTTTTCCAGCACCTGTTCATGCTCAGGCTTGATGGACTCTACAGAAGCTGCATGAGCCTTGGAGTTTAAAGATGACAACACCTTATATTAGCTATAACTGCCTTTGGCCTTTATCAGCTGGGATGCATAAAGCATGACATACTACATGCTGGTTAGACTCCAGCATGGATTAAATGGGATACTTCATACATCTGCAGGGGTTGTCACAAATCAAAATGCTGAAGTGGGTTATAAATGCCGACGCATTTCCTCGCACCCATCATCAGGTCTGTAAATAGCCCAAATCATCTACATCTTTTGCCAGATCTATCTCCCAATTTTACCAGCCTCATATTTAGGCGTAATTCAAATGGACTTAGAATTACGTCAACCAACATGTCAGAGATTGTTGGGAATCCATATCTACTTTGAGTGAAGCTAGCATAGCCTTGACTAACATGCTTGTCAAAGTGAGCCATCCATGGCTCCTGTCCTGGGCATCGCGCCACAGGTCTATTGCTGGAGACGTGAACTCTTGGGAATGTTGGGATAAACAGTAGGTCACTGTATGATTAGAGCACATGCTCTTTTTTCTGCTAGAGAAGACCAAAAAGAGGAAGAGAAGGAATAAGGAGAAGGCTTGTTAATTATAACTTTTAGTAGGCTATGTCGCAATCATAATTTTACCCAAAACCAAGAGATATGATAGGCTATGGGAGAAATTTTGCTGTTTAGGGATAAGATTCAACTAAATTATCTCAGTGGTGAGTTGCTTTAACACTACTAATTATTTGTTGAATAAATAATAATTAGTAATATTAATAATAAAGAATAAATTGCACCGATACATACAGTTGAAACCAGAAGTTTACATACACTGTGTAAAAAGACACATTTTTTTTTCTCACTGTCTGAAATTAAATCAGCCTAAACTTTTCATGTTTTAGGTCATTTAGGATTGCCAAAATTATTTCTATTTGCTAAATGCTGCAATAATGAGAGAGAGAATATTTTAGAGAGTGTTTTTTTTTAACTTTCTTCAAGGTCAGAAGTTTACATACATTTCCTTAGTATTTGGTAGCATTGCCTTTACACTCCATGACTTGGGTCAAGCTTTTTGGGTATCCTTCCACAAGCTTCTCATAATAGTTTGCTGGAATTCTGGTCCATTCCTCCTGACAGAACTGTTGTAGCTGAGTCAGGTTTGGCTGCCTTGCTCGCACACGCCTTTTCAATTCTGCCCACAAATTTTCTATGAGATTGAGATCAGGGCTTTCTGATGGCCACTCCAAAACACTGACTTTGTTATCCTTAAGCCACTCTGTGACTATTTTTGTGGTATGCTTAGGGTCATTGTCCATTTGGAAGACTAATTTGTGTTCAAACTTCAACTTCCTAGCTGAAGGCTTGAGATGTTGCTTTAATAATTCCACATAATGCTCTTTCTTCATGATACCATCTATCATTTATTATTATGTCATCTATCATTATGGCCAAACAGGTCCACTTTAGTTTCATCAGACCATAGGACATGTCTCCAAAAATTAGGGGCTTTGTCCCTGTGTGCATTTGCAATCTGTAATATGGCTTTTTTATGTCGCTTTTGGAGTAAAGGCTTCTTCCAGGCTGAGTGGCCTTTTAGCCCATGTCGGTACAGGACTCATTTGACTGTGGATAATGACACACTCTTACCAGCTTCAAC
>VUQH01033670.1:14678-26313 GCA_015106775.1 Etroplus canarensis | reverse complement strand
TGTGTGTGTGTGTGTGTGTGTATGTGTGTGTGTGTGTGTGTGTGAGTGTGTACATGCGTATGTGTGTCTCAGTTTACAGAAAGTGTGGTCCAATGTGTTGCAGGGTTGCCTGCCTAGATAAAGGACGTGTGCTGGTGAGCCTGGATTGTGTCATAGCAGCCTCAAATGTAATGATGAGTGCTCACTTCATGTGTTTCAAGCGGGGCTGTGAGAACTTCATGTTCAAGGGTGCATATAGCCAAGCGAATGGGGTGTAGGAGACCTTATGCCAATCCATTTAAACTGCGCTCTTGTGTAACCACATGCAGATTCGCTGCCTTTTGCATTCCTCCTCTGCTTTTTCTCTCTCTTTCTTAAACACACACACGCACACACACTTGACACTGTGAGATGCGTTGGCCAAGAAAGGAACAGTTTGCTGAGAAAAATTTTAACTGATATGGAAGCATCAGTCATACTCCAGCTGGGAGACTGCAAGCTGTAACACAAGCCAAATGAAACCAAATGTAGTGCTGTTTATTTTGAAAATTGCATCCTCACCAGTGTAATCTGAAGTTTTTGGACAAAGTCTGATATACTTGATTGTGCCTATGAAGACAATTGAATGGAATTAATGGAGTGCAAACCTGCACACCTGTATTTGTGTAGTACATATTGTTGTTCTTGGCATTTTGAAATAGTATTCATATCATTTTCTGTGTGTGTGTGTGTGTGTGTGTGTGTGTGTGTGTGTGTGTGTGTGTGTCTGTCTGTCTTTGGACACTGTGTTTTAATATGCTTCCCTCTGGCTCTTTCAGACAATCCCAGCCAGGTGTCCAGAGTTCTGGTTGCAATAGAGACCTTAGATCTGAATGACAATGCACCTGAGCTGGATAGGCAGTACAACACAGCCATGTGTGACTCATCCACCACTGGACAGGTCAGTATGTATTTAAATAATATGATGTCTGTTTTAGTGGGCACTTTAAATTCCACTCTTAAACTATAATTGAAAGCATTTAATGTAAAAAATTGTAATAAATGAGCAAATTAATTTTTTAAAAAAAAGACAGTCCTAATAATGTTAAGTAAGTGCAGGTTCTGCTTTTGTTTCCCCACCAAATGAGTTCCTGCAACTACATTTTGGCACGATTCACTTCTCAGTTTAGGCACTTGGATTGCCAGCAGTGCTGAAGACTATAATTTGTCAAGAAGATGTGAGAAGAACTTAAATCATGCCTGCACAACAGCAGCTGTGTCATCTGTGTGTGAAGTGTATGCCCATGTGTGGCATTCATTTTTGAGGGTGTCAGAGCACAACACGCAATCACTGCAGTTATATGGGTAGACGCATGCAAATAGCAGGGGTATAACACAAGTAAGAGCCAGTGTGGACAGCGGGGTGGACTAAAATAGAAGCTGTTCTGCGAGACACGCAAGATGTAGATAAATGAAAACCACAGTTAAAATTCTTTCTTTGAAGACATGCTTTTAGTACTACAGCCTCACAAGTTTATGTGTAGTTAAGTTCACGATGAAGAACAAGTGCTGAAATTTTATTGCATGCAACAATTTCAGAAAAGCCTTCAAATCATGCACATTTTGGGTTTGAATACATTTTGAGCCCATCCAGCCAAAGGACTGACAAGCTAATGCCATGGCAAGGTGTCCGCTGCTCATCCGTCTTCACAAAAATCACTACTTCTCCTAGAATATTGGTCAAATTTTAGTGAAACTTGCACAAAATGATCACCTAATGGGTCTTTACCCAAACTGTCATCAATGTCAAAGCAAGGTAATTGTTGTCATTTTAAAGGCACTTTTCCATTTTCACAGGAGTCGCTACTCCCAAGGCTATTGATCTATATTGCAGTGTTCATAAAAGGAGCGTTTGCGTGTGTCCCTCTGCCATCTATACATAAATGCTGTCATTAGGATTTTTATGGGATCATAATGTCTCAAGCCGGATTAGGACTGTGACATAAGCATGGATGTAGCACCGGGTCCTGGATAATACAGCAGTAATCTGGTTCATGAACATGATCATCATAACTTACCCTTTTTATGACATTGAAGGTGACTCCACTGCTATCGTCCCTATAATCACTGTTTCTTTCATGCTGGCAGTTTTTCACGCTTCTCTTCTTTTAAATGGTAGACCTGCTGCTAATAGCACTGTGATCGTTTGAAAAATCACTTTGCCACACATGTTGCATACCTCTTGTCTCCTGTTAGACGGTGATGATCATCATCATCTTATTGGTCATGATCATGGAGGGAGTAGTCCTATTGGTTGACTTCCACCTTAGGAAGGCGGAGTTGGGGCCTTCCTATCACTGACATCAGTAATATGGTCAAAGTTGATGCATTCACATATTTTCATGCTTTTTAATGGTCAGGTTACTACTGACAGTGCAGTCATAATACTCCTGAACTCAAACACTTTCAGTCAGTCGTTTGGATATTGGTTGGTGTGTCATCTCTAAACTAAGGCCAGACTGTGGGGTGCACTCTGTCTGCTGGCCTTATGAACATTAAAGATTTATAGATAAACAGAAAAAAGCCAGCATCTGCAGCAGATTAAATCATTATGCGTTGTTATTTTAGACTGAAGTGATGAGAACAAACTCCGATTGTGACTTTTTTCGGTTTAGATCACAACAGAGGCTTCACATTCTGCCTGATCTGGGTTTAGCTGCTGCTACTGACAGACATAGGAGTCAGTGAAGCTGTGACTTGATGCCATTAACAAATATTGTATCATAATATTTTATCATGCACATATTAAGTGGGGCTAGCTGTGTTCACACTCATATCCTGAGCTGTGACATGAAAATTGCTGAAAAGTTTGAACTGGACAGCAGCCACACTGACTGTTTCTGTGACACTGTGTTGGTTAGTTAGAGATGTAGACATTACCTCGCAGTTTCCTGACGTTAGGTGAGTTGAAAGTGGGTCCTCACGCTGCCAAAAGTTTGGTCAGATGAGAGCAATCACTGACCAGTCCATCTCGAAACTACAGTCCTAATACTCATCTGGCCACATTTTTAAACAGAGAAATACTTTAGTTGACCAATTACCTGCAACCGTCTGCCTACATCGGCTTGTGTTTTAAGATAAAATATCTGCATTTGACCTTTCATAAGTAAGAAAGCAGAGCTGCCAGAGGAAACCTAAATAACTACGCCCCCCTTAACAAGGTGTTTGGCACTAATTAGGAAATAAATAATGCACATACAAATACTCATAATAAATTACCACTGTTATTTCAGTATTTCAGAAAACATCTGCAAACTTTGTATTTAATGTTCTCGTACAAATCATGTAATTACAGCACACACAGCCAGTGATTGTTCAGCTAGGAGCATATAGAGTTCAGCAGAACAAAGCTGTATCCATTCAGATATGGCAGCATGAAGCTAGAGCATACTCATTCACCATGGAGGCAGGTGAATCCTCCATGGCTGGTTATCAGAACGCAGCAGCTATTTGCATTGTAATTAAACTCAAGCCTCCTCTCAGGCTGTCTCCCTCCTTCCCGCTTTATTTGTGTTCTTGTCTATTTCTCTGCATTGTGTTTTTCATACTTGATCCTATCACAGTTGTAGAAATTATCCCTTTACTCTTCAGCTTCTCCACGGAAGCCCTGCTCACTCTCTTTTCTTGCCTCCATATTCCGTTTTTCATGCTGGCTCCATCACTATCATTTGGTGTCCTGGCCCATCTGTTGTTTTATTTTTTCTTCTTCTTCTTCTTCTTCTCTTTTTTGCCAGTGTTTTCATTGCTCTGCTTGTGTCTTTGTTGTTTCACCACTAAATCTCTGATTCTATGGCAACGGCGTTGATTTGTTTTTGTCTGTGATGTTCATGTTTGTGAACGCTGCAATTTTTGTGAGCCGGTACACAGATCATGAAAGAAAGACTATGATGTCTTCCAGTGTGTTCAGGTTGTGTATGCACATCTCTGTATGACGTGCCATTAGGCAAAACGCGTTTGAATATTCACACAGCAACGGATAACATAATGTGACTGTTCTTAGCAAATCGTCTCAAGGCCTAGAGACACTGACTAACTCAAAGAGCACGCAACACCCTTCATCCCTGCATTCAGTCTTGTATCAAGCACTCGAAAGCATTCCTGAAAAAGCGCCTTGCATAATGACGAACACAGAGTTTCATTAAAAAGAAATTACCCATCAGCTCAGTCTGCGGGAGATTTCTTCAAGATTAATTTAGTTAAGACTGCCAATGAGGACTTGTGCAGATGCTTTTACAAAATTGAAACGGCACTGTATCTGTGAAAAGGCGATTCACGTCATGCGCAGTTATTTATTCTTTGTGAGTATCAAACACAGTTCACTTATGTCGCTATGCTAATTGTTTGTCTTGTTTTCATTTCTGCAAATGTCGGCTGATGGTTTGTAGCTAAGAGCTCTCTCTGTTTAAGTGTTTTCCCCCATTCCCTTCTTTTTCTCTTCTCTTTGCTTTCCCTCTAAACACACACACACTCGACTCACACCCTCCCTCCCTTCACTCAGTTTCCCCTGCTCTCTATCTCTGTGTTTCAGGTGGTGCAGGTGTTGCGGGCGATTGATAGAGATGAGGGTGGGAATGACAGCACCGTGTATTTCAGCATCCCCCCAGAGTCCAGCGCTGCCCTCAACTTCAGCGTCAGGGACAGCGGTGGTAGGCACTCAATCTTTCCTTCTCTGTGTATTTCTCTTAATTCTTATTTTCTTGCTCCTCCTTTGGCAGACACACTGTTCCCTCCCCACACACACACGCACACTTTTAAGGCTCTTAATCCCACATATTTTTTTCTGTCTCTCTTTGTCCATCCATGCCGTTCCTCTGTTTCTTTTGCTTTCCTCTCTTAACTCGCCGTCCCCTTTTCTGTCTCTGCCTCTCCCTCCTACCATCCAGCTCCCATGTCTGGTGGCCCCATTGTTTTGCTTTGTTATCCTCCTTTCTTTTGTTCGTCCCTCTTGTTTGCCTTCCCATATCCTCTACATCCATCTTCTTCCCCACTACCATGTACTCTTAGTATTACTACTGAGAAGCTTTTGAAGAAACCAGAGCTGCTTCATTTAATTAGCTTCAACTGAATCAAATTTAGCTTTTTTATATTTGTTTTTTCTCTGACTACTTTCTTTGTCCCGTCCCTTTGTCCCGCACAATTACACACATTATCATAGACGTATACATTTGCTATGGCTACAATAATTCAAGGAAGTAATGTATCACAGATTTTGTGTAACTATGAGCATCAAACTGCGTATGTCTGTGGATGTAGTTTTACGTCCTTCGACAAATATGTACTGCAGTATTTTGTTTTCTTAGCTCGTTTTCACATTTTTTGGGACAAAAACAAGTTAATTGGCACACAAGCAGATTTTTGCAATCATGCATCACCTGTGGAGTTTTCCCATAAACAGATATTTTTAAGTCAGTGTTTCACACAAAAACACATTGTTTACATCCTAGAGGCCTAATAAACATGCTGAATAAAAGATAAAACATGAGGTAAAGTTTTTGAATATTTCGAGACCTGGAGAATTCACAGTACAGCCCTGTTTACATCGGCTACCTTTTTTTTTTTTTCTTCTCTCATCTTTCCTTCCTTTTACATTGCTACATTTTATGGCCCAGTGACTGGCGACAACTGTAGTGGAACTGTATGAAATCGAGGAAGCATTTCAGTTTGTATGTGCTACACAGTTGCCGTTAAGGGCAGTAATGCAAATCAAAACACTGCACCACCAACAGATAGAAACTCTAGAGAACATTTTTATCTGTGCTTCTGCATTATGCACACTGTCCTCATCTCTCTTCACTTGAAAGTTTGTCCTTTTGACACAGCTGACCATGCCACCTTGGTAAACGGACTACACAATATTAGTTAATGTTGTAAAATATTCAAGTATTCAAATTACTTGTCAGCCAGAACACAGTGTGTCCAATTTGTTGGGTGTTCTCCCCCTTTTCTCCCGGTAACCAAAGGAATTCCCCAGGGATCCATATTAGGACACTTCCTCCTCTCTTGTACTATACGCATACCTTTTAGATAACTTATTAAATGCTGCATTCCATTTTTATGCAGACAACACAGTTATATTATAGTCATATCTCCCTCATTACCTTGAATTTCTACTGTCTGCATTTGATTTTGTTCAGTCTCATTTAACTCAACTTAGTTGGTTTTAAATTCAGGCAACTCCATGTTCATTTTACTTTGAAATGGCAAAGAGTTGGTGTCTAAGCTTCCTAAGTTCAAAACCGCTGAAGGTGCTGAAACTGAAATGGTCCTAACAGAAGTATTTAGCTGTCATTACCATCAGATCTCATCAAACCAGAATTAATAGTTTAAAACTCACACTGAAAAGCTCATGTCCAAACTGAAACTTAAATAAAATTTCTTTTTTGGGAATAAAAACCCAGCTACAGGGGGCCACAAATCAGTGTACTACTAGTCCCGGCCCCAAGCCAGGGTAAATGGGGAGGGTTGCACCAGGAAGGGCGTCCGACTTAAAATTTTGCTTAAACGAAATATGCAGACGCCTCCGACGCCATTAGCCAACAGGGTGGAAACTATGCCGCTGCCGCTGGCTGAAGACAAAGGAGGAGGAAGAAGGGGAAGGCGTGTTAGGAGGCAGAGAGAGAGAAGGAAAGGTAGTGTTGAGGTGAGAATAGGGAATAAATCTTGTTTCTCTCTCCAGGTGAGGAAACCCTTGATGGCTGTAACTTTTTAAAAATGTATTGGATTATAGTGATCTGATCTTCATAAATGCACCTGATCAGTGCCTGAGAGGTCACATATAGTCTACCATTGTGCTCTATGTTATATAACAAGTTGTGAAAATCATATGCATCACTGTTCTCTGTGTGCTGTTTTTAAGTGGCAGTCTCAGTATGCCCACAGACTTGCCCATTGTTTGCTTATGTTGGTTCCTTCTTATCTAAGTACATACGTGTGTAAAAAACATAATCAGTATGGCTTTTGCTCTTACAGTATTTTGCAGTGCTTGTCCCGAGTCAGACCTGAATTAAGAAAAAAGGTTTTTAAACCTGCCGCTTTTTTCTGAAATAATGAAATAATTTACAGTCAGAGGCCACTGACGTTTTTTTCCCTCCTCATTTTCTGTTTTTTCACTAGTTTTGCATTTGGCTAGGGTCAGTGTCACTACTGGTAGCATGAGGCAATACGTGGACACTATAGAGGTTGCACAGGTAGTCCAACTCCTCCAGGATGGCACATCAATTTGTGCCATTGCCAGAAGGTTTGCTGTGTCACCCAGCAAAGTCTCAAAAGCATAGAGGTTCCAGGAGACAGGCAGTTACTCTTGGAGAGCTGGACATGGTTGTAGAAGGCCCTTAATCCATCAGCAGGACCAGTATCTGCTCGTTTGTGCAAGGAGGAACAGGATGAGCACTGTCAGAGCCCTACAAAATGACCTCCAGCAGGCCACTGGTATGAATGTTTCTGACCAAATAATCAGAAACAGACTTCATGAGGGTGGCCGGAGGGCCTGATGTCCTCTAGTGGGCCCTGTGCTCACTGCCTGATGAGAGCAGGTTCACCCTGTGACTTTTTCTCTCATGGGAGAAGCTGAAGAAGCTGTGGAAAACGTTATGCTGCCTGTAACAATCAGCATGACCGGTTTGGTGGTGGGTCAGTGATGGTCTGAGGAGGCATATCCATGGAGGGATGCATAGACCTCTACAGGCTAGGTAACAGCACCCTGACTACTATTAGGTATTGGGATGAAATCCTTGGACCCACTGTCAGACCCTGCGCTGGTGCAGTGGGTCCTGGGTTCCTCCTGGTGCACGACAATGCCCAGCCTCATGTGACAAGAGTATGCAGATGTGGGAAGAGATCCCCCAGGACACTATCCATCGTCTCATTACTGTAGGAGCATGTCCCAATGTTGTCAAGCATGCATACAAGCACGTGGGGGCCATACAAACTACTAAGAACCATTATGAGTTGCTGCAATACAAATTTGGTAAAAAAGACTAACCTGTTGCATCATTTTTCACTTTGATTTTCAGGTTGCCTCTGTAAATTGATCATTTTCATTTTCCTAAACAACGTGGCTTACTTTCATTCCTAACACATTACCCTGTCCATATCAGTTTACCGTAGATATCTAGCATGATTTTTTTCCCATTGAGACATGATGTGTTTTCAGTGTACCTTTAATTTTTTTTGAGCAGTGTGTTTTACATACTAAATGCTGCAGCTAGTGATGAACTTGGTCTGGTAACAGCAGTTATCTGTGTTAGCTAAGAATATGCAACATCTTACTAAAGAACTGAGAGGCGTTGGGTAATAAATCTTTGTGAGATCGATACACACAAAAAATTCATAAACTATACATCTTTGCGTGCTTACAGTCATCAGAAGATCTGTGTTCAATATCTTTGCTATCAAAACTGGTGACCAGTCTGCTAATTCTTCTTAAACCTGACAAAACCAGTTCACTGGTTGGATCATGGATGCTTTGTATAAAATCCCTGACATACAAAATCAAAGGCTTCTTTGATGTGTCATCCAACAGCAGAACAGAGAAACAATAAGATCATCATCTGTTCCCATGTGGACAGCTTGTCTGACAAAGTGCTACATTATTTTCTTTGTTAAAAAAGACAATGATTTGATCTGCGATCTGGATCATTGCAGATCTTTTGATAATCTTGTTTGTCGTGCTGGTATTGGCTTTCATGCTAATTAAATATTTTCCATACTTGCTATTTTATTACACAGATACTCCACTGTTCTTTTTCTCATAAGTAAGAGTCAGATCAATAAAGGCCATTACCTCTTTTGTTACCGGGGCTCTCTAGCCTTTTAAATTGCCCTATGCAAGCCTCTCATCATTGAAGTCCATTACAACATTTTGAAAAAGAGATGGTTCCTTTCATAAGTTCCTTTCATGGAAACATACAAGTGCATTCTAAAAATCAGTGTTTTGGGTGCACAGGCTCCATTCTGCATTGAATCATTAACCAGGAGAAGTGTGGAAGTCTTTGAAGAGGATCATACAGATGGGCGTAATGACAGCATATTGCTCAAACAATGTGAATGTATACTAGACTTTATCTTTACATTTTGTAACCCAATGTCGGCCATAAATCTTGAAAGTGTGCCTGCAGCAGAAAGAAGGATACTGTCTGCCCTATTTGTGGCACTCTAATGGATTCATCATGGAAGCTCAAATTAATTGTGATTGTTATTATGGTGTTGAGCACTGTAGCTTCAGTGGTAGACAAGAGTTCTCAAATTAGAAGAGAAGTTAAATAAAATGGTCAAAATAACAGAGACGTCTGAAGCAAAATTAAATACTTTTGCCTGCTTTGTTCCTTTGCGGTGACTGAAATTGCACATTTGCAAACATGAGCACAGCAATTTCTGGGCATATTTTTTTAATCATAACATCCGAACACTGCACTGCACGCAAACTCATACTGTGCAGTTAACACTGGCTTAATTGCACTTTTCTTAATATCTGTCAATTTTCCTTCAGGTCCCACAGCCAGCTTGGTGCTGCTGTCCCAGATCCAGCCACTCTCCCGTTCCCCATCCTCCACCTTGACCCTCTACGTGCCACTTGTCCTGAGGGACGGGACGTCTGGCCTCACCAGCACTGGGACGGTCACTGTGTCTGTCTGTCCCTGCCTGAGAGGAGGAGCAAGGGCTGGGGAAAAAGACAAGGACAAGCAGATGGAGGGCGAGTGGGACTGGGAGAGGGAAGCAGTGTGTCTCCCTCAGCAGTCCACACTGCCCTCCCCAGGGCTCAGTACAGCTGCTTTGCTGGCTATCCTGGCTTGCGTTGCTACATTGTTGGGTAAATACTTTAATACTGTATAGTTTATAAAGCTTGATAGAGATTAAATCCAGGATCACCTTAAGGTAATGCTGAAAGTAAAAATAAAATAGTACTGTTACTTATTCCTTTGAAAGACCATTACTTATGTGACTTACATGACAATTTTACAATGGCACTTAGTATTATTATATAGTGAAGTTATATCGTGAAATTTTACTCCCTATAAACGGGTTTAATGCTAATCTACAAATAAAAAGTTGAGTAAATAGTGTTTAGGGCTTGTTTACCCTCCACTACATCCCTGGATGCTTAATCTGCATATGAAAATAATCAAAGCACCAGCGTAAATATTTCTCTTAGTCACAGCTGCTCAATACAGGTTTACTTTTCCTAGCAATTTTGGTCCAGTTATTTCCTCTGGCAAGGTCAGCTTTAATCACAGCTAAAATAACAATTCTGAGTGATTATCTGGGCCCTCCGGTTTTTGATAGCAGCATAATAAAATGTCACAGCCACCTTTGCAGAAACTCAAATGCTCAATTGGATAATGTCTAGTTGCTGAGGAGACTGGCTGATAGCCAGCATCATTGTCATTTCTATTGAGTCTGTTGAAATCACTCATGCCTTGTTGATAAAGGCATTATCATTCTGGAAGAGACCAGTTCGTTCAAGTGGGAGATGCAACATGGCGTGAAGGTGATCATGCACAGTGGCTTTTGTGGAGTTAAGAATTTAGTTTGCTAAGTGATAACAGCATGATAGTGGGCATGAGTACAATTTTTTTCTATGGGCATCCATACTAATCCCAAGCACTATAACTGGGCTTTCCACAAAATGCCAAATGTCCTTGCAGAAGCTTCGACAATAGCTCCATCAGGATCCCATCTGTTGTTAAAAGGGGGCTTGGCATACATAAGGTGGATATCGAACCATTTGGTAACCACTGTGAATAGAGGCTGCCTTTAACAGAGAAAGATACACACATCATCGCATGAAGGTTATTCCTCAGATTGTTAGAAAAGGTTAGAGTTTTCCCACTCCTTTTAAGGATCATTGGATTAGTTCCGTGGAAATCAAATAATGCAGCCTCCAACAATATTAAGGCTGTAGATTTACTTCCTACAGCAGCTTAACCTCCTGTGATACAGTCATATGGAAACACGAGCACATATTTACACAGGCATATTATAGTTTACCATTTGTTAAACCAAAGCATAGACTAGCAACCATAAATAAGCACACAAACAGGTTTGGCACAGTTTGGATTTCTCTACGCGCCAAAATAGTTTGCAACAGATGAGAGTGATAAAATCCCCTCCAAAATTATTGGAACAGTAAGGCCAATTTATTTGCTTTTACTGTGCACTGAAGACATCTGTGTGTGAGATCAAACGATGAATATGAGAGGAGAGATCAGACTTTCAGCTTTTTTTCCCTGGTGTTTACATCTACAGTGGCTTGCAATAGTAGCTCCACAGCACAGACTGCTGTATCTGTCCATAGGACCACAGAGCCGGGCTTTATGGAAGAGTCGACAGAAAAAAAAATGAGAAATCACATTTGGAGTTCACCAAAAGGCAGGGACTGGAAAACTGGTTAGAGTTAAAGGGATGATGCTAAATACAGGGAGGTTCTTGAGGAGAACGTGTTTTAGTCTTCCAGGGATTTGGGACTGGGACAGAGGTTCATCTTCTCATAGAGACATACCTCAAGAGATTTGCAGCTGTAAATGCTGCAAAGGTGCAAAAGGTAGCTCTACAAATGGCTTTTTTTTTTTTTTTTTAGTATTAGATATTTTTTAAATTTTTTTTTTTATTTTACTTTTAA
>VUQH01033668.1:0-11193 GCA_015106775.1 Etroplus canarensis | reverse complement strand
TGGTTACAAGACTGTGGTTAC
Organism: Etroplus canarensis; assembly: GCA_015106775.1. NCBI lineage: Eukaryota > Metazoa > Chordata > Actinopteri > Cichliformes > Cichlidae > Etroplus > Etroplus canarensis. The sequence goes on along the minus strand of VUQH01033668.1, from coordinate 11,172 downwards.
AAGACACAAAGATCAGTCACACATTTACAGTTCAAAGCACTCAGACCATTATAGTCTTTGGGATAAATGTTATGGAAATGAATGCACAGAGAATGAATTAGACATTTACTTGGCAGATAGAAGTGCATAAAATTACATTAGTGAAGTAATAGTGTAATGGCACACACCTATAACTGGCGTAGTGAGGTCAGATAGAAATAAATAACACATGTCAACCAGGATTTTTTTTATTCATTGAGTCAAGTAGGCTACAAAATGCTATTGACTGCTGTGGAATTAATAATAATAATAATGATACTATTTAAAGCATTTTGCCCACATTCAAAAGCTAAGTGAAAGAAAGCTGGTGTTAAGCCTATGATGAATTTATTAAATACTAAACATACTCGATATTTTCACAGTCACAGGGCTTCAACCAATGAGTTCTGCCAGTGATTTGTATAAGCCAGATGGTGCAAGTGACATCCTTCCAGTGTTTGTGCCGATAACATGCATCCGTTGCATTCTGGTAACAGCTGCTGCATCAGCTGGACAGGATGTCCTAGGTTACTGTGGGGAATATTTCAGTCTTCTGTATCCATTAGGTGATAGACTGGTGTAAGCCATTTGGGAGTAGCTCATTTGCTGTCTTCATGGTAAAGTTAATAGGCAGGTTTGATTTGCAGATGTGACTTTATAGGTTTGGTAGGACAGATGACTGGATTTCACAGTAACTGACTTACACAGCTGCAGAGGTGCTAGATTAAAATACAATCTCACCAAAAGGACATTTCCTTAGCTTTAGAAATTCTGTGCTTTTACAGTACTGACACATACTGAAATTAAAGATAGAGACTTGAAATATTTGAGAACAAATTAAAAGTCTGAAGCTGAAGCTTGCCAAGTATGATTGGTCACGCCACAGAACAGAGTCCAGAAGCAGTGTGGTTTACACCACTCCATCTGACATTTGATATTGTGCTTACTGATGTGAGGCTTGCAAGCAGCTACTAGGCCATAGAAACCCATGCCATGAAGCTCCTGGTGCAGTGTGTTTTTTCTGATGATGATGCCAGAGGTCTGGAACTCTGCATTTACTGAGTCAGCAGAGCATTGGCAACTTTTTAGCACTATGTGCCTCAGCACTTGGCGAATCCACTCTGTAACTTTATGTGGTCTGCTGCATGGTCTGCTAGGTGTTTGATTTTATACACCTGTAGCAATGGGACTGAATGAAGAGTCTGAATTCAGTGATTTAGAGGTGTGAGCCAGTGCTTTTTTTAAAAAAAAAATCCTATTTAGATGATGAAGAGCTTTAATGAAGGTTAAGTTTATGACCAAAGTGAAGCATATACAAATTTGGAATGATCTGTCATGATGTCAGAATACTATGCCAGCAAACATGGCTGAAACCACAACGTTGTCAACCCAGTCAAAACTGGTTGGGGTACAACTACAAAAACTAAGCCACAGTCAGATGCTGACATTGTTTTAATGTAGAAAAGAGGTTGGGTAAAATTAGCTCTTACAGTGTCAGAAATGTCGATCAGATCATTGCAATAATCTTTTGTTGTATTTTTAAAATGGCAGCTAATCTAGTTAGTCCACAGTTGTGAACAGACATCCACACAGTGTCTTTGTCATGGTTCCCTGTCTGCCTGCCTAGGAGTCACTCTACTCCATACACTCACTCACTCTCTCTCTGTCTCTCCCTCCCTCCCTCTCCCTGAGGGTCAGGATGGGGAAGTAACTGTTGAGTTTCAGGTGCGTGATGATTTGGGCTGAGTTGAAGCTGCACACCTGGGTCCTATCGGTGATCAGGACCAGTTTTAAGCCCTGCAGTCTCCTGGAAACTCCGCCAGAGTATAGCTACAGTTTTACGTAGTAAGCCTGGCCAGTCTTCTGAGACCTGTTAGTGACCTGTTAATGTTTAACCTGAAGCCTGCCTGTCTGACCTTCTTCCTCCTCTCCATTCCTAGGACCATATCTGCACCTGGACTCAGCTTCACCTGCCTGACACACTCTCAGCCCTTCTGGCTTCCCCAACAGCCAGACCTTGGACCATTCCCCCTCCCTTTGCACATTCTCTGCCTAAGACTTGTTCACTGTAAATAAACCTGCACAACTCTCAACTCCTGGCTCTCAGTCTGCTCTTTGGGTCCGTTCAGAGAAACCTGATAGCCTTCTCCAAGTACACAGACGACTCCTACAGCAGCCTGTCTTTCAAAAATTAAAGAAACTTTTAAGCAATTCGTTGTTATGCACATTTAAATTCCATCTTATTTGTTGCATGGTGAACTTAACAGGGCAGACTGTTAGCATCATTGCCTCTTTGTCTCTGATGATAGTGTTATAACCCTAAGGATGCAATGACTACAGAAGAGTAATGATATAGCTCGGTAGGATGAAGATCACCCTGTGAGACTGAGATCACTAGTTTGAGACACCCACATGGTGCATGCTTTTTTCTTCTTACCATCAAGAATGTTTTCTTTATTCTAACTGGTAAAGATCCAGATCATAAAAATAGCAATATATATGAATTTTCAAGGTCATAATTGGAAGAAAACCAAACAGGTTGAAAGAGTGTCCATAAATGACATACAGGCAATGTGGAAGTCAAGTGCGGCACATCAATTCAACTTTCATTTTGAAACTATTTTTCAACCATGACATGACGTCATGAGAAAACTGCTAAAACGTTGATTCAGTGCTGAAATGTTTTCTGGGATGCTATTTGTCATGCTGAAAACAGGCAAATTAAATAAGAAAACACATATAGGGGAAACAGCTAATGAGAACAAAACAAAGTGGAAGCAGATACACACACACACAGTATTTGCACTAATGTGTCTCTTAGCTGAATCTGTTTCTTAGCCATATATGTAGCACCATGGTCCTGGAGAAACCTTATTTCATTTCATGCATCACCTGTAAATGCTTGAAATAACAATAAAGACTACCTATCTACCTACCTACTTACCAACCTACACCCACAACAACAACAACAACAACAACAACAACAACAAAGAATGTAGTCTGGTTTGTGTAACATGATTTTTTTTTTAATTTCAAGTGCTGTTTGCTTTTTGAAAGTGTTTTGTTACAGATGCAGTGATTGGTGATTCAGTGTGCTCTCTACTTTCTTTCTCTTTTCTTTTTCCTACCTGTCAGCTCTGGCTTTAATATATATTAATCTGGATAATAAAAAACAATAAAATAAAAAGAAATGGACTAACAAGAGGAGCCTATAGAGAGTTTATAGAGTTTCTTTTGGCAAATCAAATGTGGTTGGCACAGCAGTGGATTCAGTTCATGATTCTGCTTGCTAAAGCTGTTAGATAGGACAGACTTAAAAAAAGAAATGGAAAAGAAATGTTAAAGACAAAAAGAAAAGGTATTTCTCTGCATATAAGACACAACAACGCTAAGTCAAAGTGAAACATTTATTTAATTGCACTCCAAACACAAAACCTTGTGCATTTTAGAGTTGTCAGAGTGCTTTTTTCATGTTTAGACTATAATAGGCTTTAATTTGTGTTAGTTTTATGGCCAACGTAAAGCATTTACAAATGTGGAAAGGCAGTGTTGTTACAGGCAGCATGATGGAGGGATGACTGGAAAAGGTGGGGAGAAAGAATGGAAGTGGCAGAAAAATGATAGTAAACACATTAAAGGAAAAACATGATAAGAAAAAAAACAAAATTGAAGAGTAGAGATATCTTAGTGACTGGCAGATTGCTGCTTGAAAACAATGGGAGAAAATAATGAATGTGGACAGATAAATGATTTAATATCTCATCTCTCAAGCTGATTAACCAAAAAGTTGTACATAATTACTTTTCTCCAAATAGATGCATGTGTGACTGACGTTTGTACAGTACATAAAATAGCGAGAACAGAGTGAGAGAAGAGTGCTTTTAATATAACCTGCTATTCTGTTGATTTTTCACTTGTTATATGTCAGCTATGCAATTTCTAATAAAATCTTTTTATCATTTTATTCTTATTTGGATACATTTTGGTTACATTTTGAATTAAGGTAAATTTAATGTGGCACACAAAATCAGGAGGAATATCAGGGATGCATTACTTCTTTACACTGAGGTACGTCATGTCTACAATCATTCATACATTTCTTTAAAGAGAACGGCTCACATGGAGACTGAACTACTAATATTACCATGTAAAATATAGCGTTTCTATGTGAGGTGAGCTCTAATAGCTAGAAGGTGATGAATCAAGTTTGCAGTTAGGGTGTTTGACACCACTGCTGACAGTCTCAGCTTTCTGCTCCAGTTTTCACACTTTGCTCTTCTAGATAACCTCTCCATCGTGTGAAAATAAAGATGTAGCTTCTTTTTTCCCTTTCCTTCTGCTTCTGAAAATACTCAGCTTACTCTGAGAATATCAGTTTTATTTTCACTTTCTCTTCTCTGGCTGACATATGTTGGCTTACCATCACTCTAGATCAGGGTATAGACTAGATCGAAAATTATAAGCTGTTAACTGCCCACCTGTTACCACTGTGTGTGATATCTCCAGATAAGAGCATGCGAGTGCATGTGAAATGACTGAGGAACATAAAAAGAGAAAGTTTGAGTACTTTTGTGTTGATATAGTTGAATGCTGAACTAGTTTATGCATTTATTACTTCTAGGCTTGCCTATTGTAATTCAGTCTTATCAGGCTGTTCTAGAAGCTTTCTGAAAAGGCTTCAGCTGATAGAAAATGTTGTAGTGGGAGTACTAACATATTTCCACTATTTTGGCTCCTCTTCATTGGTTCTGTGTTAAATCGAAAATTTTATTTAAAATCTTTCTCCTTACACACAAAGTCTTGAACAATCAGGCCCCATCCTACCTTAAAGACCACATAGTTTCATATTTTCCCAACAGAACAATTTACTCTTAAGGTGCAGGTTTACTTGCGCTTCCTGGAGTTTTAGAAGTAGAATGGGAAAACAGAGCCTTCAGCTATCAGATCCCTCTTCTGTCAAACCAGCTTCCAATTTGTATTCTTTACCTTTAAGATTAGGCTTAAGACTTTCTTTTTTGATAAAGCTTATAGTTGAGAATGCATCAAGTGACCCCGAACCATCCCTTAGTTATGCTAAGATAGGCATAGGCTGCTGGAGGACTTTCAATTATGCATTGAGGATTTTTTCTCCCCCCACATTTTTTCTCCCCTAATGCATTTTTATACGCCACTAAATTTTGACTTCTCTCTCACAGTCTGTGTTGTTCTTGCCTCTCTACGCACTCCTTTTTCTCTTCACTTTTCCCTCAATCCCAAACCGGTCAAAGCAAATGGCTGCCCCCCCTGAACCTGGTTCTTCCAGATGTCTCTTACTGTTAAAAGGGAGTTCTTCCTTCCCACTTTCACCAAGTGCTTGCTCATTGGGGACTAACTGATGGGATTTTACCTCGAATAATTCACATTTGTTACTTTACAGAATAAAGCACCTTGAGGCGACTTCTGTTGTGGTGATATATAAATAAAACTGAACTGAAAATTTTTATTGAATATGCCTGTCTGTCAAGTGTTTACAAGTAGAAAGAAGAAAATCAGATATGAGGCTTACCGCAGGCCACGGCCAATGTCAGTCTAACAGTCTTACAAAAAGTTTCACTAGCTATCGATTGCTTTTTTTTTTGTAATGTGTGGGCTTTTCTGGAAATAAGAGAACATATCTCCAGAAAATGCGGAGGTAAGCCTAAATCCAAACCGCCCTACATTTACTTTCTTTTAGGAACCCATAAATAATTAATCTTATTATTGATGTAGCCTACAGTAGTTTTGATCAATAACTTTAAGACTCTGGAACAACAAATGCCGAATCAACTCTATAAAATCCTGCTTTTTGAATGTTATTGGAACTTTACTCTACTTTGGAAGTAACATAGAAAAGTTATAAATATAAAATGTTTGCTTCTGACTACACTTACAATACTTAATAGCCTACATTTTGTATTAAAACAATAATAATCAGAATTAGAATACCTTATTAATCCCAGGGGGAATCCCAGGGGGATAGTGCATTTTGCTACAGTATATATATATATATATATATATATATATATATATATATATATGAACTGAAGATTAAAATAAATAAACATGTATGTATAAAGTGCAATAGGTAGCATAAATAACTCCAAAGTTATACACTATGCAAATAATAATAATAATATGTAATTCATAATAAACTATTTTGTTTTAGTTTATACCAAAATAATGTCATAGTAATATATCTTATTATAATTTATTTTATTATTTTTAGTTGTTTTATTTGATGTTTGTTATAGTTTGTCTGCTCCTCTTGCCTTTTTTGTCCACGCCTCCTTTTCATATCTCTTTTGTGTGTGTGCTTTCATGTGTATTTTTGGGCAAGAGATTCCTATACTTTATTATGCAATTTCACCCCTGGGATTAATAAAGTATTCAGATTTTGATTACTTCCCTCAACTCACCTGTATGACTTGGCTGGATCCACTAACAAAGCTTCTGGAACACTTGATATACATTCAACATTCTCTAACTGTCACGTACAGCTATGCTCACTCTGAAAAACTTGCCATTTTAGTAAGTCCTTGTCTCCCTGTGCCTCAGGTCCTACTAACTAGCTAGAGGCTGCTGATGCCCTTCTTTAAGCCTTCAGCTTGCCCACATTGCCTACCTCACTCTCAGCTACACATTATCAACTCTCCTCACTCACCACTCTGTAACACACAGAAATTCCTCCCTGTAAATTTCAATAAATTTGCTCAGTGTCCTGCTTTTGGTCATTTTCCAGTGAGTTTGAAATTGTTTTGGGCTACAGATTTTTAAAATCATCATTTTAGAATTATAAGGATGGCTGCCATGTCTACACTGATCTCTAACAAAATATCACTTCTTTTAGAGACTTTGTCCAAAACCAGAAAGAAGGGACATGTTATGTAAAATGACTTAAGAGAAGGACATGATCTGCCTACTTTTAAAAAACTCTTCATTATTCCAACTATCAATTTCCTCCCTCCACTCTGCTGGTCTCACTGTCCCTCAAAATCCAAGCACCACTGAGATGCTAATGAGTCCTCCTGGGATGTGACTTTCCCATAGGGGATCTGAAAGGATATGTTGTTCTACCAAACATAGTTTAAGAAAAGTCTGGTAAGAAATGCAACTGCCATGAGTGGCTGTCACTATGGGAACTGCTATTCAGCAAAAGCTTTTTTGATGTCATAAAGAAGTTTCCATCTTCTTCACATGAGCAGAAATTCTACATCAAAAAAGCCTCTCTATATTGCCACATTCTCTCTTATTAGATTTTCATACAGACATGCTTTCTGCCCTGCAGCACACTGATATTAATTACAACAGGTTTTGAAAGTGCATCAGGCCTGATAACACTGTTTCATTTAGGTAAACTCATCACTTATCTGGAGCTGAAATATAGTTTAGTCCTCTGCTATGTTAAAAATGTGAGTTTAGTTAGCTGACATTCAATAATTGTCATAGCTGAAATTTGTTCCATGAGTTTTTAAAATTTAAGATGATTTCCATAAACTGAAGATGAAAAATAAGCTCAGTGCGTTAAATTGATAAAAATAAAAATGCAATTTAGAATCTTAGTCATGCAGAAAACTGTCAGAGTTTATTTCCTTAACATTTTGCTGATTTCAAGAGTAAGTTCTGCATTTGACAGGAAAAATTTAAGCTACAACTTTTAACTCAGTCAGTAAAAAAACAACATGTGAGGATAATTTCGAAATATAAAGCAGAAGGGACAGAATTCAATATGGTTTTAGTGACTTCAGTACTGTGTAAAGAAACAGCCATGACTTAATTTCATACTCTCCAGATAATGTTAATTCTTAAATAATGAGTCCAGTTTAAAACTATACCAGTGTACCTGAACACTGGCTTAGAACACTAGCTCTGTACTCTTGGCAAATGCACTATGCTGTAGTTAAAAGAAGAGAACCTACATGGATCTGTGTAGGTTGACTGCTCAACCACTCAGCTGAGTGAGTAACATATGACATATTACAGCAAGTCAGTCACGTTCACCAGGGATTCAGGTAAGGCATGTGTGCTTAAGTGATTAAGTGGTTTTGTCAGCAGCTGAAATAGCCTTAAGACTTAGCTCTAATTAAACTATTCTAGACCTATAACTGTCATGTCGGTCGGGTGCAGAACTCAAACACAGGACGCTGGCGTAAAAGTTAACAGTTTTTATTAATGATGCAAGGGGGTCTGCTCGCTGGAGCAGAGGCAGCGCAGAGTCGGCAGGAAGTCTCAGCGGCAGACAGGTGTAGCAAGAGCTTGGCCAGAGCTCGGAGGTAGGCGAAGAAGCGAAGAGGCAAAAGGCTGCTGCATCTCGAAGGCGAGAGAAGGCAGCAGCGGCAGGAATCACACTCAATGATCTGGCGACGAGCAGCGCTTGCCGCCAGCTTAAGAATAGCTCTCCAGATTGCTAGATGGATGAGCGACAGGTGCGGCAGCCAGGACTCCCAGGTGAGCCCCGCAGGTAATTAGGTCAGGCGATAGGGAGCGATAGGGAGAGAGAGAAAGAGGGAGGAGAGAGAACGTGCAGACAAAAACAAAACAAAACAAAACACATGACAGGCCGACCAGGAGGCGGAGATCATGACAATAACAAAGTATTTTAGCAATATTACCTGCGTTTCATTGAAAGCGACACCACTGATGTGCGTTATCTGGTTTGGGCCAGAGATTCAAATATATGTACACATGTATATAAAGAGATATTGCATCATAATTGTAACTAATTTAATAACTAATTTAAATTGATGCTTAAATACAGAAAATGTCCCTCAAGGATTAAAGTACCTCAAAGTTTTAAAATGTGGCACAGTACAATTGGTTTAATGATGATTTGGTAATATCTTAGAGTTGCAGTTTTTTCCTCAAAAATTATGTACTGTAAGTTAATTTAAATCAGCAAAAGCAAGCAAAGAAAATCTTATCTTGTAAGTGTGGTGCATGCAGTTGGCTCTGAAACAATGGACTCCTTTTTTCTTTTTTTATTATTAGACAAATTTGTAAACCAGTTATTGATACGCTCAAGATTTGCAAAAGATATGGATGCAAATTTTGCCTTGTTTACATAGCAGTAGCAGAGCAGTGGCTGCAGAATGTTCTATCTTTTCTGTATCTACGCTAGAGCCATTCAGGCAGAAGACTAAGCAGTTTGCATCTTGGGAGCACTCAAAACACAATCAATGCAGTTATTCATTTAAAATGCAAGAAAATAATCTTGAAGCATAAAAATGCATTTCAGGTCAAATTTATACAATGTGTATGCACATGATTACTATTCGGCACACACATGCTCTCTGACAGTGCAACATAAGTCACTTTATAAAGCAATGTTTGAACAAAAAGGAAAGGACTGCATGAAGTCATTTTTCCTTCCAATTTATAAGATAAACAGCAGTCCACCTTCTTGCATGGTTTTCTTTTCAAATTTTTCAGGCTTTCTCTTTTCTCCTCATCGTAAAACATAACTCTTTGTTTCATTTGCTCCCACCATTCATTATCCTCTCTGCAGTGGGTAAAGAGAATGGCACTGAAATATGTGGAGCACAAAATTAAAAACTACTGAAAGTAGTTTTTAGTGAGTATACAATCCTTTGTGCGCAACAAATAATCAACAGTGTTTAAAAGGCATGAAAGTAATCATATAGAATGTTTATCTGATCATGAAAAATATCTCCTTTCCATTTGTAATACAATCACTCTGCACTGCAGATATTAATGACATCAGTATAAGCTGAGGTTTAACTGCAATTAATGAAAATAGAGGTTCCTCTATTTTAAATCAATGTTCCTCTCAGCTGTAGCTATCCTATTCTGGCTCAGCAGGGACCACTCTCACATCCAGTATTTTAACTGTATAATGATAGATATAAACACTACAAACTCAACCTCTGGTCCTGTGAAAGGAGTGAAATATGGTGCACTAAATAACAGTGAGTAACAGATAAAGTCCCTTGTTTTTGGTTAACACATATGCAAACAAACTTGGTGAACTGTTTAGATCAAATCAATTTCTACCATTTCTTCAATAAACATGACCAACAAAGCTATGTGCAGATCTGCTTATGCATTGTGAATATCAAACAGCAGTAACGAGGCTAAATTCATAATAAGTTAAGTATTGCTCACAAATGTATAGTCAGTTTTCCCATGCATAAACAGTCGGAAGCCATGAAGGAGGACACAAACACACACACACACACACACACACAACTTTTTGTAATATTCTTTAGTCATTAAACTCATTCTTCTTCTTTCGGCTGCTCCAATTAGGGGACGCCAAAGCAGATCATCTGCCTCAGTCTCACCCAATCCTCTTCCCTCACACCAACCCTCTGCATGTCCTCCTTCACTACATCCATGAACTGTCTCTGTGGTCTTTCTCTTCTCCTCCTGACTGGCAGCTCCATCCTCAAGATTCTTTGTCACTACTTTGACACTATCCTCCTCCGAACATATACAACCATCTCAGCCTTGCCGCTCTGACTTTGTCTCCAAACTTCTCAACATGAGCTGTCCCTCTGACGTACTCATTTCCAATCTAGTCCATCCTGGTCACTCCCAGCAAAAGTCTCAACATCTTCAGTTCTGCCACCTCCAACTCTGCCTCCTGTCTTTTTGTCATTGCCACTGTCTAAAGACCATACATCATAGCAGGTCTCACTACTGTCTTGTAAACTTTGCCTTTCATTCTTGCTGCTATCCTTCTGTCACAAAGCACCCCGACACTCGTCTCCACCCACTCCACCCTGCCTGAACCCGCTTCTTTACCTCTCTTGTGCTCTGTCTATTACTTTGGATGGTTGATCCCAAGTATTTAAACTCATCCACCTTCACTACCTTTACTCCTTGCATCTTCACCGTTCCACCTGCCTCCCTCTCATTTATGCACATGTACTCTGTCTTGCTTCTACTGACTTTCATTCCTCTTCTCTGCAGTGCATACCTCCACCTCTCCAAGCTCTCTTCCACCTCCTCCCTACTCTCATCTGCAAACATCATAGTCCATGGAGACTCCTGCCTGACCTCATCTGTCAGTCTGTCCATCACCATTGCAAACAAGAAGGGGCTCAGAGCTGATCCCTGATGTAATCCCACCCTCACCTTGAACCCATCTGTCACTCCTATTGCACACCTCACCACTGT
>VUQH01033667.1:0-10715 GCA_015106775.1 Etroplus canarensis | reverse complement strand
AAGGTCTTTGGCCTTGTCCCTTATGCACAGAGACATCTCCAGTGTCCATGTTATGCACTGTAGATGATGAAAGTTGCAAAGCCTTTGTAATTTGATGTTGAGGAACATTGTTTCTGAAATATTATACAATCTTTTTACGCACTCTTTCACAGATTGGAGAGCCTCTGCCCATCTTTACTTCTGAGACTTTCTTTTTATAGCTAATCATGTTACAGACCTGATATCAATTAACTTAATTACTTGCTAGATGTTCTCCCAGCTGAATCTTTTTGAACTTTCTTGCTTTTTCAGCCATTTGTTGTCCCCGTGCCAACTTTTTTGGGACCTGTAGCAGGCATCAAATTTGAAATGCGCTCATTTAGTGGATGAAGGTGTACAGTTTCCCAGTTTGAACGTTTGTTATGTGATCTATGTTCTGTTGTGAATAAAATATTGGCTCATGTCATTTGAAAGTCATTTAGTTTTCATTCTGTTCAAATTTAAAGAATATCCCAACTTTTCTGGAATTCGGGTTGTATTTATATTTGTAACTATAACTCAGAAAGTCACGAATAGAATTTCCTGATTTTTTTGAGTGTGGGGGTGGGGGGGAGTGAACTAACAAACCACTGAATTGTGAAGGTGAGCTGAATCACAATCTGGATCCAGAAATTTTTAAATGTTTTCTTTACGATTGTTTGATTTTGCCTGCGTGTAATACAAATCAGAACATTTTGCAAAGACTTCAATCAGCATTTTTTTGAGAGGTTGGGCGTGGTGCAAGTTAAATTTGGCGGTAATCCCGATCATGATCCAGATCCAGGAATTTCTGAAAATATTTTTTAAATGATTTCTTTTTGTTTGTCTGTCTGTCTTTGTGCGATTTAACTCAAAAAGTTGTGAACGCACTTTCATGAAATAGTTGTGAAAAGTGGGGTGTGGTAAAAGGAACAAACCATTAAGTTTTGGAAATGATCTGGATCACAATCCAGATCCAAATCCAGGAATTTAAAAAAAATAATTTCATTCTGTCTGCCTGTTTATAATATAACTTAAAAAAGTTATAAACACACTTTAAAGAAATGTTTTTTGAGTGGTGGGGTGTGGTATGAGGAACAAACCATTACATTTTGGAGGTGATCTGGATCACAAAGTAGGTACTGGATGATTTTTTTTGTTATTACTGGAGGGAAGGAGCAATTTCAAGGCATTTGGTTCCGGCTCCATAAATAATTGCTATATTTTTTTTGCATAGAAATGACAGTATAACATCTCCATATGGTCCACCATATTGAAGTTTGCTCAGGACACGAGTAGCATTCAGGATCTCATGATCCAGGGTATCGAAGTATATGGGGGTTCTTGAGAATTTCACTGCAAGTGCTTCAGCAGAGTGCCAACAGATTTCCTATATCTTCATTCTTTATGGAGCTGGATCCAGAACAAAACAAGCATTACTTTTTTCTTGAATAACTTTCCAACTAATAATAATATCAGTGAGATTCCAAGTGCTAAAGGTATCACAATCTGTGGAAAAATTTTATGCCTTGCATTTTGTGTCGTCATTTTTGTGTCTCTGGCGCACAGACGTTTACAGTTATCCATTAATCCATGCTGTAGTTCTTCTATTAGGGGTTTCTAGCAGTTTTACAGCAAATACCTAAGTGCTCAGAAGCCTCTGAAGCTGTAAATTGGCACTAAACAAACCTTCTGGGAGTTTTCCCTCTGGGGTTTTTCTATCTTATGTATCACTTTACCCAGGCAGTGGAAAATCAATATCAGTGCAACCAAAAAAAAAGAAAAAGAAAATGTCTGCACTCCTCTGTTTATCGTTCCTCCCCTACTGTCAGTTCTGCTTCTGCTGAACTTATTTGATGAAAGTGTGGAAACGGAGGAAACATTTTGACATTTGGATAACACCTGCAATCTTGATTTTTAGCCCGATGTCTCTCATTTGGCTGACACTGTTGGCTTCGGGTAAGATGCTCTTTTTTTTTTTAAAGCTCAAAGAAATGACCAAATGATTTCATTTAGCGCGTAGTGAAAGCATGTATTTGTAAATTAGATGTTGCCTGCAGGGTTTTGTTCTAGAGACATTTCTGCTTTGTGGCATTTTACTTAAAAATGGAGCAGCTGTCACATTTCCAGATACAGTTTTATGTAAGTTTTACTTAATTTACATAAAGCAGGGAAGCCTCTCCAGTGTCAGTACTATCAAACACATTAAGCAATTCATGCATTAGTAAAGACAAAGCACAGTTACATGCATATTTGTCACCCTGGTATTATTATTATTATTATTATTATTATTATTATTATTATTGTGAAGCATCTTCTGAAAAATGTGCTGTATGTCTATCCATCCATACTAATACATAAAAGATATGAAATTGTAGGGCTATAGAAAATGCCCTCACTGCTTGAGATAAAACTGGACAAATGAAGGGCATGCAGACCAGTGGACTGCTCATACATGCCTCTGTCTTCTTGCAGGACTGAATAAGTTATTAATTATGCCCCAAGAGGACGTGGCTACTTCTCAGCTCACGCCAAAACATAATTTCTCCCTTTCTTTTCATGCTGTCTTAAATTAAAGTAGGAACAGATATAGTGCTAAATTTAATTTCGGCAATCCTCTGATAGAATACCTGAAGCACCAGGTTTGCTCTGTATTTGTCTACATAATTGGACATCAGTATTAAGCACAAGAGCCTCCTCTGGGACCTAATTGTGTAGAATTTGTTGTTTTTAGTGGTGCATAATGACAGTAAAGTGATTTGCAAAAAACTAGAGTGACACAAACTTACTGAGCAGTGAGCCTTCAGGTCCCATGAGCTTCCCTGTATGTCCATCTGGTGATCTGTCTTCAACTTTTAGTCCATCTGGCTGAATGTGTGCCAGAAAAGCCGAAGAGATCAGCTCTGAACCAGCTGACCAGGACCCTGCTGAGGAACTACAACTGCGGAATTCGACCTGTTCAAGACTGGACCAGTCCTACCACTGTCTCCATAGACCTCGTACTGCAGTCTGTCCTCGATGTGGTATGCCAGCTTTGAATGCCCTCTGCTGTATTTACACTACTGATGACCACAGTTTAAACAGAATTAATATTGTATTTTTTAAATTGTTCATTAATTTATTTGCCATTTACTCAAACTTTAACCATAGAAAGCTAAATATATATGAGCCCCAATTACAGAAAAGTTTGGACGCTGTGTAAAATGTAAATAAAAACAGAATACAGTGATTTGCTAACCATATGCAACCGATACTGAATTGAATACAGCACAAAGACAAGATATTTAATGTTCAAAAAATAGCGGTGAACTTGCTGTCGTCCCAACTTTACCGCTGTGTTTCATAACCTTTTCTTCTAACAATATTTAGTAAGCATCTGGGAACCAAAGAGATGAATCGTTGAATTTTTGAAAGTGGATTTCTTTCTCATTCTTGCTTGATGAACGGTCCTTGATATTGTATTTTGCACTTCATAATGCACCATTGCCAAGCCACGCTGCTGTAGCTTGTGCACAATGTGGCTCTGCATTGTCTTGCTGAAATAAGCAGGGATGTCCCTGAAAAAGATGCTGGATGGAAGCATACGTTGCTCCAAAACCTACGCTGTATGTACCGCTCAGTATTGATGGTGCTTTCACATGAGCTGAGATGAGCTAGGGCCCAGAGAAATCTGCTGGATGTTGTTGAAATGTGGCTTTACTTTGCATTGCAGAGGCTTAACTTACGTTTGAGATGCAGCCATGCACTGTGAGGACTGATGATGGTTTTGTGAGGTGTTCCTGAGCCCACGTTGCAATATCATAACAGAATGATTATTAATGCGGTGGGACCATCATCATTCAGTGCTGGGTTTCTGCCTTGCCCCTCACGTGAAATGATTTCTCTGGATTCTCTGAATCTTTTAATGATATTACGGACTGTAGATGGTGACATATCTAAATTCTTTGCAAATGCACATTGAGAAATGTTTTGCCCACCCACTTTTTCACAGAGTGGAGAACCTTGTAGCATTGTTGCTTGGGAATGAGCATTAATGCTCCTTTTATACCCAGTTATTCTATCAGCTGCTGCCAACTAACCTGTTTATTGTGGAATGTTCCAGGTATTTTTTGAGCATTCCACAATTTTCCTACTCTCTTCTTACTCCTTTTCCATATTTTTTTGGAACGTGTTGCAGACACCAAGTTCAAAATGAATAAACAAACAAATACAGAAATAAGGTGTATCGGTTTGAATATAAGCTATCTTGTCTTTTTGTCAATTCAACTGAATATGGGTCGAAAAGGATTTGCAAATCACCGTATTCTGTTTTTCACATTTTTCACAGTTTTCCAACTTCTTTGGTATCGAGGTTTGTAACAAAAGGTTTATAAACTGTGTTAAAAAAATTATTTTCCTTTTTCCAGGATGGAAAAACTCAGAGCATCACTACAAGTATCTGGTACAGACAGGTAGACGCTCATTTTGTGCTTGCTTTTGGTTTCTCATACAAGTTAAAGAATTCAAGCATTTTTCACCTTTGTAAAATACATGCCTTTATAGATAAAAGAACTTCAGTTTGATAACTTCATAATAAAATTCAAGCACTTCCAAAGGTATTGGAACAGCAAGGCCAGTTAGTTTTATTTTGTAATGCACTGAAGACATTTGTATGTGTGTTCAAAAGATGGATATGAACCTAGAGCTCAGAGTTTCAGCTTTTATTCCTTATTATTTACATCTAGATATTTTAAATAACATCGACCATAACACAGTTTGGATCAAAATAACCTAAATAACTTAAAATTTGGTGGCACAACACCACGACTTCCATCAAGCCTGCGACCCACAGACTCCACCAGATTTCTCATTTTTTCATCAGTTCGGGCGTTCCAGGTTTTTACCTCAGCATCTTTTAGATGGTTTCTGCTTTGCAGGGTTTCTTCCTTCAGCCTTCTTTTCAGGAGGTGAAATGCAGGTTCAACTGGGTTGAAATCTGCTGATTGACCTGATGAGTCTAAAACCTTCAGTTTTTTCCCCCTGATAAAGTTTTTTGTTGAGGTGGCAGTGTGTTTTTGGATCATTGTCTTGCTGCATAATAAAGTTCCTACTGGTTAGTTTGGATGCATTTCTCCATAAATTCCCAACAACATGTTTCTGTAGACTTCTGCATTCATTCTGCTGATACCGTCGTGAGTTACATCATCAATAAAAATGATTAAGCCTGTTCCAGAAGCAGCTGGGCCAAGCAATAATACAACCTCCACCATGCTTCACAGATGAGCTTCTATGTTTAGGATCATGAGTAGGTCTTTCTCCATACTTTGGCCTTTTGTCACTTTGGCAGAAGTTCATCTTTTTCTCATCACTTCATAAAACTTTGCTCCAGAATTGTTGTGGCCCATGTTCTTTCTTGCAAATTCCAATCTAGCTTTCTGTTTATTTACTGTAGATGTTTGGTTGTTCTCTAAGGCTACGTTCCCACTGCAGGCAATTCCGATTTTTTGCTGAGATCCGATTATTTTTGCTTGGTCATTCACCTTATAATTTAAATGCCACCGCCATCAGAATCCATGATGAACAGTCTCCGGTCCTGAAGTGATGCACTTGCGCAGAAGAAAGCGTGACATCACGTGCAGCAGGCTGCGTTTACACAAATAAATATGGATGCTACACGTCAGCATGTGAGTAAAACTTTCTTTTTAGTGACGAGCTCCATCAACGCGGGCTGCCATGCTTGTTTCATCCATTGTTTACATTTGATCTTGCCTCGTCTCGTCTCGTCTCCTCCAGCGCAGGATCGTGACGTCTGTCTCACTTCAATGACGCAAAATGTCGGATGAAATGATGAAACGCCAGGGTGAGGTCGCTTTGAAAAACCTCGGATATGTATCCGATTTAGGACCACGTATGGAAGTGGCCTGAATCCGATTCGAAAAATCGGATCTGGGTTCAAACTGTCACAGAAAAATCAGATATGGGTCACATATGGGCAAAAAAACCCATCAGATTCGGGCCACTTTTGCCCGCAGTGTGAACGTAGCCCAAGTCTCCTTTGAACACTGGACTGTGATCGTTCCACCCCTGCTCTTTGGAGGTTGTTTTGAGGCTTTTCTTTCCTCCTCTCACCATTTCACTGTCATCATTGCTGTTTGTTATCCATGGACGATCAGTTAAGTGCCTGTTGCGCCGCTGGTTTCTCCTGGCTATGCCCAGATTTTTTGAAATAAATCTGATGCATACCCCCCCACCTTTTCTCAGCTTCATGATGCTTTTCTCACATACACAGTGCTCTGGTCTTCATGTTGGTCTATCCTTCTTAACTACAAATGCAGTCTTCACAGGTGAAAGCCACAGCTTAATAACCAGGGCTACTTAATGATTAAACAATCAATCCTATAGGACACACCAGGGTAACAAGAAACAGCTGTCGCTTGTCACGTTCCAGTACTTTCACTCACTTTAAAAACTGGATGGTTGAATCTGTTCTATGTTGTTTAACAAATCTAGATATAAATAACCGGAAATGACAGCTGAAACTCTGACCTCTCTTCTCATATTCATCTTTTGATCTTGCACACAAATGTCTTCAGCGCACGGTAAAAAACGAAATAACTGGCCTTGCTGTTCCAGTACTACTTCTGGCTTCCAACAGGTGAATTTCCTCAAAGTTACCTTGCTATTAAAAAAGGCAGCTAAATTTTTGTTAAGATGATTTTTGTAAATATTTTATGTATTTATCTAAATAATCCTTTGCTGTTTTCAGATCTGGATAGATGAGTTCCTGGTTTGGGATCCAGAGGAGTTTGACGGTATCAATGAGATCTCGCTGTCGTCTGATGCCATCTGGATACCTGACGTTATCGTTAGCGAATTGTAAGAAATTTCCGGAGAAGTCAGCACTAAACATTTTTTCCACGTGCTAGGTCTCGCGATCTTCACTGTTACCGAATCGTAAGACATGAGCGTGTTTTTTAGCTTTCAGAAAAATAGTTTCCTGCATTTCAGGTAACCACAGATCACTGCTCATTTAAGAAAACTATTAAACCGACGCGTGTTTTTATGGATGTGTTGGCCACCATAAGTTAAAATCACTTATTACTTGTATTAAAGCGACTGTACGTCCACAGAATGAGCGGACAGTAATAACAGTCTGGATAACTGACGATATCCTCAACTGACTTGACTAAACGTCACCGTCAGATTGGGTCAGTACCTGGGCCTTGACTGATGTTTCACTGAAGAATTCAAGTGCCTTTTGAGAAATGTTTGCTGTTTGAAAGCATACCAATTTCAGAATGTGCTGTATGGACAAAAATGTAGGGCCACACCTGTCAAAATCAAGAACCTAGCCATGTAGTCCGCCTTTACAAATATCTGTGAAAGAAGGGGTCATTCTAAAGAGCTCTGCAGAGAACTAGAACAGAGACTGTGAGCCAGGCCCTCTCATCCGATCAGTGTCTGACCTTGTGAGCGCTCTTCTGGATGAATGGGCATAAAATTCAAACAGACACACTTCAAAATCTTGTAGAAAGCCTTCCCAGAAGAGCGGAAGCTGTTATAGCTGCAAATGGGGACCAGCTCCGTATTAATGCCTCTGGGTTTAGAATGGAACGTCATAACAGCTCCTGTGCATGTGTTTTGTAGGTGGCTTTTTATCCTGACTCGACTACAATGTTAATGTTGGGTCATTACCAGGGCCATGACTGAGAAATGCTTGCTGTACCAAGGCGTGCTAATTTTGGAGCGTGCCCTTTTTATATTCGCCTAGCCTGGCGGTCTGTACAGCTGGACATTTTGACTGGGCCAACACCGTGTTCACTTTAACTCATGAAAAGCCTCATATAAAAAAGCTAGAAACCAAGTGGTATGTGCAAGATTGCAAAAACTACATGAAAAAAAAAATCAAATCACCACAGAATGCACCAATAAATATTCAGATATGTCCTTAAACGTGATGAAATATTAAGTTTGGTTGAGAAGCGTCAAGTCAAGTCAAGCTTATTTAAAAATAACGTCTCCTGATTAAAATGCTGCACAGCCCAGGGAGCGTGCAGAGTTAAAAGACAGATAAGAAATGATCTCATCCTGATAATCGCTCTCCTCCTCCTGCTTCTGAATTTGTCATTGGTGTTTTGGCGTCTCCGGGGTAATCACTGAATCTCAGTAAGTCCACTAAGAATTTGAATTGCAAGACAGCGATCACAGTTATTGGTGACAAAAACGCGAGCCCTTCTTGCTGCTCACATCTCACCTTATGTCCCCCGTCTTTCATGTGTGTTTGCAGTGTGGACGAAGGGAAGTCCCCTCCAATCCCCTATGTTTACGTCAACTCCTCTGGCTACGTAAAGAACTATCGGCCCATGCAGGTCGTACTAGCTTGCAGCCTGGAGATGTATGCCTTTCCATTTGACAAGCACAACTGCAGCCTCACCTTCCGAAGCTGGCTTCACTCAGGTCTGTAACCTTCTAGAGAGGAGAATTTTCACGCCTGTGTTTGGAAAGTTTACAGCTTCTCTAGGGCTTTAAGTGGAGGATTTTGGTCAAAATTGACTTTGCCACACCTGCTTAACCTTAGAACCTAATGCAAGCTCATCTTCAGCTGTCATGGGGTCAGATTAGTTTAGGTTAATTTAGGACATTATGCATCTCTTTGCAAAATGTAAGTTCAGATATAAGTTTATGTTCACATTTAAAAAAGAAAGAAAGTGGGTAATAGGGCGACATGGTGATGCAGTGATGGGCATTGTCACCCCGGAGCAATAAGGTCCGGGGTTTGAATCCTACGGGTGGCTGGGGCCTTCCTGTGCTGAGGTTGCATGTTCTCCCTGTGCCTGCGTGGTTTCTCTCCAGGTACTCCGGCTACTTCTTCCCACAGTCCAAAGAGATGCACAGTCAGGTTAACTGGCAATTCTAAATTGGCTGTAGGTGTAAATGTGAGACAGTGGTTGAGAGGTGCTTGGAAATAATGCACACCATGTTACCAAACACTATGTATCAGTACCTATTCTCACCACATACCCCCTAACCTCACATCAACTGCCAGGCACGGGGGTATAGGGGTGATGATTTGAGCTTGTTTCGCAGCCACAGGACCTGGGCACCTTGCAGTCATTGAACTGACCATGAGCTCCTCTGTATACCAAAGTATTCTAGAGTCGAATGTGAGGCTGTCTGTCTGACAGCTAAAGTTGAATTCGGTCATGTATAACCCATATGTGGGTTTATATACAGCATCAATAGATAATAACCAAGATGATAAGTAATTTGGGCTAGTATCAGAAGAGTAAGAACGGCTCTTGGAGCTCCGGCGAAGGAATGGCAGAGAAACCAGACAAGACACAGTCGCGTGACTTAAAAGTAACTTTAGTGATTTTAAACCCTTTTAAAATATATTTTTCTTTTTTTTCAACAATGAATTACCATGGTTTTAACAAACTGCAAATATATAAAATGTTCCCCAAAGTAGCAAAAAAAAAAATAAAATTGTGCACAAGTAGAAAAACTAGTTTGCTTTTAGTCCAAATGGTACCGGTGGGGCCCGTGACGAAACAGATGTATCGCAACAAGGTCCGTCCGATGAGAAGTGTGTGTGTAGGTGTGATTGTCTGTCCTACCGCACTACTTGTACAGCAGAAGATTGCAGTCCATCAATGTATGAATGAGTGTGCCTGCATATGTATATCGTCTCCTAGGATCTTAGGTTGGCTCGCCATCCAGTGAACACTGGAACACTCTGGAATCGCTGAACTGGACCTTGAATTCGTCCCATATAAAACCTGACCTATAAACAAAGTCAAATACATGTCACGACCAATTTAAGGATAACCCTCACAGATTACTAAGGTAGTGCCACACTGCAGTAACTACTACTCAAATCAGCTATCATCAATCCAGTCAAGTTGTACAACATTCAAATGTTAAGGTTCAAAATTCACAGTGTCAAGGTTCACAATATTAAAGTTCAATACTTGTTTGTAAACTGCAGTAATATTAAAGATCTTCCACAAGACTTCAAATATTCAGGAACTATAGTCATCGTATAATTCACTTTTATGGCAAACATTCATTACATCCATCAGAAATAAACTCACTGTGCATATACTCACAAAGAAATAAGTATATTACTCCTTTTAAGAAATGGAGTAATACACAAATACTTATTAGAAACTGAACAAAGTGCAAATAATCAATTTCAATAACATGTAAAGACAAGGATTCAGTCTATGAGTAGGAGCATCAAAATAGATGTGCTTAATCCCCCTTGTACCATAGGCCTACTAGTACAGGTGGAAATACACTAAAATTTACCTACACATATTCATTACCAAGCATGGTAAAAATAACCAACTGACAGCAACAGTATTAGGAAGCAGCATAAATTCTGCGAACAATTATCTCCCATAAACTTTTACTTTCAGCTGCTTTAACCACCTACAGCTTTTCACAGATTAATGACTCGGTCAGCGACCTCATTAGCATACAATAGTACGTTTCAAACCACTTAACAACGGTAACCACACTTATATTGTAATAAACGCCATTCCGTACATCACGTGTCTAATTGGCCACATTTAACTTACCGCTGTCGAGTGGGATGCTCAGTGTTTACATAATACCACAGCTCAGTAAGCCCTCTGTTTCCACTCTGTCCTTAGGAAAAAAACTTTTAGCCTGCCTGCTCTGCTCGGCTGTAAGCGGCAAGAGACTGAAAAAAAAACCAGAGTTGGCGCCAAGGA
>VUQH01033666.1:62485-73217 GCA_015106775.1 Etroplus canarensis | reverse complement strand
GGACAGAGCACAAGAGAGGTGAAAAAGAGAGTTCAGGCAGGGTGGAGTGGGTGGAGACGAGTGTCAGGGGTGTTTTGTGACAGAAGGATAGCAGCAAGAGTGAAAGGGAAGGTTTACAAGATGGTAGTGAGACCTGCTATGATGTATGGTTTGGAGACGGTGGCACTGATGAAAAGACAGGAGGTGGAGCTGGAGGTGGCAGAACTGAAGATGCTGAGATTTTCCCTGGGAGTGACCAGGATGGACAGGATTAGGAATGAGTACATCAGAGGGACAGCTCATGTTGAGAAATTCGGAGACAAAGTCAGAGAGGCAAGGCTGAGATGGTTTGGACATGTTCAGAGGAGGGATAGTGGATATATTGGACAAAGGATGTTGAGGATGGAACTGCCAGGCAGGAGGAGAAGAGGAAGACCACAGAGAAGATTCCTGGATGTAGTGAAGGAGGACATGCAGAGGGTAGGTGTGAGGGAAGAGGATGCAAGGGATAGGATGAGATGGAGGCAGATGATCCGCTGTGGCGACCCCTAACGGGAACAGCCGAAAGAAGAAGAAGAAGAAGATACCCATAAGCTTTTGTTCATGAATGACATTTTGACATCTCATGGTAGCAGAAGCTTTTGAAAAAATAATTCATTTTAGTTGCTGAGTTTCAGTGTGCTTATATTTTGCTTGCTGATCCTCTTGACTGTCTTGGCCAACTAGGACCCTTGTTAATATTCCTCTGCCTTTTCTGCTATGACAACAATTGGACATATTAGTCACAGTGAGATGATTTTCCTATAGGAAGTGTTTTTAATGAATGAAAATACTGCATCAAAAGATTTTTAAAGATTAAAAGCTGAACAGCAGTGTCTCCATAGTGTAGTGGTTTACACATTTGCCTCACAAGTGAAAGGTCCCTGGTTCCATTCCACCACAGAGGGTTGCATCAGGAAGGGCATCTGGTGTAAAACCTCTGCCAAATTACCCATGGGGATTAATCCTCTGTGGCAACCCCTTGGGGAAAATACAAGGAAGCAGCTGAAGGTACATTTCAAAAGCTGAACAGCAAGACGCCTTTTGTTTATAGTGAAAATAAGCTAACTTAATTGGTCCCTTACCTCTTATTTACTCACAGCCTTATCTGTCTTGGCTGGTGGCCTAATAATGTTTATGCTAATGTCAGCAGGTAGTTGGATTTGTCTAGGCCACTCACTGCGCTGTATTGTTCTACAAAGGAGGTGCAGGGCATGGGATTAGCAATTCCCATCTCTCCCATCCTTTCTCTCTGCCTCTCATTGGGGCAGTGGTCGAGCTTAGAAGCAAGGCACTTGCTTTGTAATCACTGACTGTTCCTTTGCTTTGAACAGAATGTTCCTTCATAGCCTTCCTGCTCTTTTAAAACCTGGTTTGTAATGTAGAACAATGTATCTTGTTGTCAGAGGTGAGGACAGGTTGAAGAGGATTAGAGACGGGGAGTTTTCTGTTGGGAATAGTGGAGACTAAATTATGCAACGGCAATGGACATCTTATCTTGATTAAAATCAGCAAGTTTTGACTCAGAAATTTGGATCTATTGAGACTGCTTCTGGAATTTTCTGAAATTCCCTTTGGGCTGTTTTGGAACGTCTTTGAGGACTTTGAAAGCAGATGTTTTTTGCAGCTGGTTTCAGATTGTGGTTATAACAGTTGGAATGTATCCAGGTTTGCTGTAATATTGCTGATACACTGCTTTTTATTCAAGTGTGAAAACAGATTAGATACTTGCTGAGAATTTCATCTGAATTCATTTTATAAGTTAAAATCACTGCTCAGCATTGCATTGTTGGTGCTAAGTTTAGTGCTTAAATTAACTCTATGTAAAGACACATTTTTTGTCAAAGGTAGTCTAAATTAACTAAACCCTCATGGCGTCTGAGCCTTGCCCGCTGACTGGAGCAGAGAGAGCTGTGTGTCGACTGGTCCACAGTGGAGCCCGACCTCAAGCTATGCTAAGGCCTTTACATCTAGAGCTCCAGGTGTATGTAGACAAAACACGGACCAAGCAAAAGCACAGGTATTACAAACAAAAAAATAAAAAAAATTGAAAAGGGACCTGTTCTGTGAAAATGTTCTTGCTTGGCAAGCAAGATTTCCAAACCAAATGAGCACACTGATTTCCCATGAGATTTAATTTCTTAAAATCTGATCAGAATGTAGTGTCACTAATGGTAATTGCTGGTAATTACCACAGTTGTGGTTATATTACAGTAAATCATTGTGGCATCAAAAAGGTTGATGTATTTGCATTTGACAACAAATAAGCTGCAATGCAATAATAACACCTCTTTGCACCTCTTTACCTTTTGGATGGAGCCTTTTGTAAAACAGATTAGATATAAGGATAATCCTTGCTTAACTCTACATTCTAGTACCTTATCTGGAATTTAGAGCTGCTACCAAATTGTCTGGTCTTTTGTTTATCCTAGATTATACAATGAATTTATCGCGTGTACCTCTGGTTACAACTTACTCATAAAGGCTTATTGTGTGTTAAAATTCTTTAGCGACCTAAATGGCAGCACATACAAGGTGTTTCAGCTATACATCAGTACTGATGTCAAAAATAGTGAATATATCTCTGTGTGGCTTCTTTTAGGTTTTAGTTTAGCAGCATAGTTGAGCCTACTTAGATCTCTGTACACACATGGTTGGTATTGTTGCTGGATTAATAGAGACAGAGTGAAATGTCTCACACTGCACTCTTACAGTACAGATACAGGTGGGAACCACCAGAGACCACAAGAAATGATATTATAATACTTAACTCTTACTAACTATAATATTGGAATTTAAAACATTTTGCAATACACTGAGCATTGCACTAAGATATTACAATCTATTGCATATTATCACATTTTTTTCAGCTGCAGAAATAGGTCCCCAAATGTAAAATTTGTTTATATCTGGTTTATCTAATTAGATAAAGTTCTCAGTCTTCTCGCTTCAGTCGTTTTTATTGCAGTACAGTGGGGTTGTCAAGCAGACTGACTGACCAACACTGTTATTAAAACCCGTCATAAATCACAAACTGAACTGTTTGTACAACATTGTATTCCATCTTAATTGAATGCAAACATGTGTGGATTACTGTACTATTACATGCAACAGTACAACTTGGACAACAAGTTATGGAGCCCCTTCGGCAAGTGATGAATATGAACGTGGACGTAGACCACCTAGCTGGACTGAAATGCAAAATGTATTTGCAACTTATATATTAAGATATTGATAATTGGTGTCCCTGTATCAATACATGATTATCATGCAAAATATTATGATACTGTGCTGTCTTGATTGTTTTTCCCACACCCATATCCCTAGAAAAAACAGTCTGCAATCTACAAATGAAGACTGAAACGCTAGCAATGCCTTTAGCTGGTGATCAATACTAGATCTTGATATATTAAGGAAAAGATTCTTTTAGCAGACCGAATTGACAAGAAGCTACATTCAGGCATTATTCCTGGGACTGACTGGTGACCTGTCCAGAGTATATCCCACCTCTCACCCTATTATAGCTGGGATAGGTTCTCAGCCCCTGCAACCCTGCGGCCCAAAGCACGTAAGAAAATGCATGGATGAATGACACCTTCTCATAAATCAGTGCCAAAGCATGAATTGTTTTACCTTCTGGTAAGGGTGGGACCAAATTGCACTCTCTCTCTATCGTCTGATTTTGTTGATGAGCATCATATGGCTCACCCTTAATGTAAGAGAACTGCAGTTCTTCACAAAACGGACTCTTAACAGGATGATATTAGCAGTAATGAGTAAAGTGTATCAACTTTTTCAAGGTGTTCTTCTTAGAGCTTAAACTCAGTTACTAAGGCAACACTCCACAAAATTTATCATAGACCTTGTTGTCATGGTGATCCTGCCTCTCTGAAATTATATTTCACTGCCACTGTAACGGTATCTGCATTTACCTCGTTTTCTCCGATAGTGCTAATGTAGCTATACAGTTTTATGACTTTATCATTGCTTGCATGTGTGCACCTTTCAGAATGGAAGCTTCGTGCTTGGAATTGGCCTTGGAAGGAGAGCGGCTATGCAAGGCTGGGGACTTCAAAGGGGGAACAGCGTTTTTTGAGGCAGCCGTACAGGTCGGCACAGAAGACCTGAAGACCTTAAGTGCCATCTACAGCCAGTTGGGCAATGCATACTTCTACCTTAAGGAATACGGCAAAGCCTTGGAATACCACAAACATGACCTAACCTTAGCCAGGTGAGCACTGTTCCCTAGCTGTGAGTAAAACAGTGGCATCAACCTCAACCTGATACTGCTTGTTAAGTGCTGTTGAAAGGTCTTGTGTACCATACAGTTAAAGAGATTGCAGAAAAACAGTGTTGTGTTTTTGACAAATTGATACATTTAATTTTTTAAATCATTTTAAAGGCACTCTAAATGAGGAGAGTAGTATCTTTATCATTAGGGAACTTAACCCCATATAAATGTTCCATCCATCATCATAAGAGAAATACTTCTTGTCTCCAATCTGGATTAACAGTGCAGTTTGACAGCATATAAAGAGAACCTGTCTTATGTTTTAAATGATTTTTAGGCATAAGGAGTTATATCAAATGAAATTATGTCATTTAGTGAAGTAAGATCATTGAAATTCAAATGAAGAAAGCTTTCAAAATGGGTAATAAATATTCCTGTCTTTCCTTAACTCAGTGCTGTGCTGTTTACTCATATGTGGGAGTGGCATGGTAATGACACTGTTATTTGATGTTCTCACAGGTTAGGGGATTATCATTTTAAACATTTTTATTCACTCTTGCATTGAAACATCAGGCATTTCAGACGATGAAAATTTCATGAAAAAGTGAGGAGGCTTTTATGTAGTAACAGTTGACAAATACCATCTGGGTATTTAGCTTGTGAATAATCAGGTCTCCTGCAGTTAGTGCAGCTGGTACTTCAGCAGGGAACTGATTAAAGACCCTAGGGAGATTTGCATCGGTACATTACAGTCTCACCAAGGCCATTGAGTCCTGGTCCTTGGAAGAAGACAACTAAGATTAGAAATTTGTTACAGAATCTTAATGGTTATTCTTTAGCTACATTAATAACTTGAAGTTAAGTGGTGACAGGGTTCCAGGTAATGCACTGTTCAGCCTAAAGTAATTAGTGGGCTATTTAGAGCTTGTTGCGCTTCATAATGTGTTGCCAGTTCCCCTGTTGGGGCATGCCAGTAATTCCACATGTATAGCACTTTAAAGAAAATACATTATAACGTGAAATAGACCACTGTTGTCTAATAGTTGCAGTATGACTGAAATTAAAAGACTAATAAAAATGTTCAGCTCCTAAAAGTAAATCAGGTTCCTATAATAGGCTATTCATATTTTGAGGTATGTTTCTAGCTTATATATTCCAAAAAAAAGAAAACACTTAAAGCAATCTTAAAGATACAAAATTTCTCAATGCAGATGATCATTTTAGATCCAGCAACCACCAGGCTTGGAATACAAATAGAATACACTGTTTGGTCATCTTCTTTTGATTTCTCCTACGGGGATCACTATACTGGATCATCTACCTCCAGTTCACCCCGTCTTTACATACCCTTCTCTCACACCATCTGCCTGCATATCCCCCTTCACCACATCCATGAACCTTCTCTGTGGTCTTCCTCTTTTCCTCCTGCCTGGCAGCTCCATTTCCAATAACCTTTGTACAATATATTCGCTATCCTTCCTCTGCACATGTCCAAACCATCTCAACCTGGTGTCCTTTGATTTATCTCCAGACTGATAAACCAGAGCTGTCCCTCGTATGTATTCATTTTCAGTTCTATCCAGCCTGGTCACTCCCAGGGAAAATCTCAGCATCTTCCACTTCCAGCTCTGCCTTCTGTCTTTTTGACAGCGCCACTGTCTACAATCTATCTAAATGTTTATTTATTGAGGTGTTAATAAAACATTGCTCTTGTTTTTCAAAGCAGTGCAGGAACTCTGAATAGTAACTTGATCTTTTGCTTTCTCAGAACAATAGGGGACCGAATTGGAGAAGGAAAAGCCAGTGGCAACCTTGGTAACACATTGAAAGTATTGGGGCGCTTCGATGAAGCTGTTGTCTGCTGCCAAAGACATCTCGATATTTCTCAAGAGCAGGGCGACAAGGTAACATTACACACACATCTTCAGATGTCCAAACAAAAATTAGAAAACCTTCTGGGAAAATATCATGACAATGAAAGTCTGTTTTTTTTTTTTCTTTACTTCCCTGAAGGTTGGAGAAGCCAGAGCACTGTATAACATAGGGAATGTGTTTCACGCAAAGGGAAAACAGCAGTTATGGGGCTGTACCCAAGAACCAGGGGACTTGCTTCCTGATGTCAGAGACACACTGCAAAGGGCTACTGGATTTTATGAGTATGTTTTTTTTTTTTTTAAACTGTGTACTGAACACAACTATACAGCAGCTTATCAAAATCTCAGTGGTAGCTTTGACAGGTGGATCTTGTTGCATTTTGGGTTGCTGTTGACACTTGTTGAATATTGGCCCTTTTGTCAAGAAGTGGCCCAGAGTTGAATCACTGAAAATAGAATAACATTGTAATTCCTGACTTTCTGATGATTAAAAACAACACAGCTACGGTCTTTATGACTGTGGTGAGGTCAGAGCAGTTGCTTTATTTTGTTGCTAAAGGTTTTGTTTTTTAATCACACCACAGAGTAGTTTTATCCCTACTCTCCCCTATATGCCGCCATCATTTCTTTTTTTTTGGCTGCTATCATTTCTAATAAGCTCTTTATTTCCGTTTATGCTGGTTCTAGACTTCAATATATAGGGTAGATGTCCACGATGACTATGCAAGAAGTTTGGAAGGTTTAAGAGTGGTTCTGTAAATGGCTGATTACCTGGGTCAAACATAGTAGAGTTCTCCTCCAAATGTTGGGGAGGACTTACGCAGGCCTAAAAGTACTGAAATCTGAGCCTGACAATAAGACATTTTCAGGTTTTACAGCTTACACTGTGGTTAGTCTTATAAACAAGAAGTACCATACACCAACTATAGTGCCACACCTTAATCTGAGTTCTTTCTAGATTATGGACTGAAATGTTCATGTGGTGGCTTTAAATAACATATGAAAAAAATGAATGTAGTTAATGTCAGTTTAGTGTTCCTAAGATAGTTGAAAATCTGAGTAATAAGAATTTTACACAAGAAAAAGGGTGTTCCAGAAAAGTTGATTTACAGGTTTAAATGAGTAACTCAGATTAGAATAACAGCTAATTTCCCTGGAGAATTGTCTGAGCCCAGAGTAACTGATAATTTATGTACTTCGTTTCTTTCTCATCATAATCAATCTAAAGCTTACTTTATACCAGTATAAACATATTCAAGACTTAAATTTAGTGGTTGTCTCATGTCACACCTTGCATTGTAAATAAAATTCAGATGATTACACAAAATTAATAAAACTGTAAATGTAAAAACATCCATCCATTCATTTTTTTCCACTTATCCAGTTCAGGGTCATGGAGGGGCTGGAGCCTATTGCTGCTGTCATAGGGTGAAAACAATATTTTAAACCAAATTTTCAACTAAACTGTATCTATGTGCTTGCATCTGTAGAATGAACTTGTGTTTGGTCAAAGAACTTGGTGACCGAGCTGCTCAGGGGAGGGCCTACGGGAACCTGGGCAACACCCACTACCTGCTGGGTAACTTTGTTGAAGCTATCAAGTTCCACCGTCAGGTAAGAAACCCAGAATTTTTACCAGCATCATAATCCTATTACTGTAGTGCAGAGGTAGGAGCTGTTAGCTGTTGTGATCTTGCATGAGCTGAGCTACAGGTTAACTTTATGACACAAGGTCATTCACTTTGCAGCTGTTCAATGACCCTGGCCTATCAGATCATGTGTGTCAGGCTGTGCAAAAAATGCATTTGCTTGAAATGAAATTTCGAGTCAAGTGGACTCAAAAGGGAATAGAACTCTTTTCACAATAATATGTTCAAAATGAACATGAAAACATCACTGTTTTACATATTTACATTTTTGGTAGCTTTTTTATGTACTTTGTGGTCTTGAGGTTCTTTATCTTCAAGTGTTCCCCCTGAAGCTACAGTACAAGAGCATCTTTTGTGTGTGCTTCTCTCAAATTAATCCCATAAGCAGACACGTGGCTACCACAAAATTTGATTCACTCTTGAGCTAAAATAGAAATGTTTGCATCACTTGAGCCTTTAGCATATTGGCTGAGTCAGACCAGAGTGTACTTTATTTAATTTCAGCCAGTAAGGCAGATGATACTGCTGAGAGAAGACATTATCTATTCTGACTTGGACAGATCAGAATCAGAATATTTTATTAATCCCGGGGGGAAAATTGCTTACGCCAGTGTTATAACCAGATGTCGGTCTGGCTAAAATTTTGCATGCAAAATGATAAGATGTGCCAGAGTACAGTCAGTTTGAGAGGATAGGATGACTGACCTCTCGTTTAAATAAATTTTGCTTATGTCAATGTAATGTGTACGTTTTGTAAAATTGCAGTCCACAGAATGCAAAGGATGGCATGTGTGGCACGGATAGAAGGTAAACACTGTATCACAGTGTGCATTTCCGTGTGAAATGCCAAAAATTAGACAGCTGTTTGTGCTAGTCTTTCCAAAGTAAACTTTACCTGGGTGTGTTTTTCAGTGTTTCTCAATCCATCTCATGCTGTACCAGTACAAGGTTTGCAGAGACTGATGACTTCTCATACAGAAAAAGGAAGAAATTGGTTTCTTGGTGAATCACTGGAAAGTATGGCTTCAGGCTCCCCTCATGTTTTTCTATTGTAAACCACTTTCTCCCTCATGCAAGAAACCAATTTCTCCCCCTTCTTCCCTGTTACAAATCTATTGGTGTGCTGCAGAGGGGAGCTTGCTTACAGAGTCAGAAGAGAAGATTTGATACACCAGTGCTGTAGCAGCACCGCTAGTCATGAAATAATGTTTCCAACAGAGCTTACAGTATTAACATGTTTGTTATACATGCTTTGCCTGTATAACAAACT
Source organism: Etroplus canarensis (assembly GCA_015106775.1). Taxonomy (NCBI): domain Eukaryota; kingdom Metazoa; phylum Chordata; class Actinopteri; order Cichliformes; family Cichlidae; genus Etroplus; species Etroplus canarensis. Next base: position 64,175 of record VUQH01033666.1, on the reverse strand, counting down.
TAAAAAAAATGCACTTTAGTAAAGCAAAATGAAGGGGGGTTTTTAACTTTTTGTCACTAGTTAAAGTTAACTACTACAAAAATCTTGATTTGTGATCTTGTTGCTCTGTCATTTACAGCGATTATCCATTGCCAAAGAATTTGGGGACAAAGCAGCTGAACGGAGAGCTTACAGTAATTTAGGCAATGCCCTGATATTCCTGGGACAGTTCAACACAGCCACAGAGTACTACAGGTGAGGGTAGTCTGACACCTAGTGGACAGAAGGTGAAGTGAACCGATTTTATTTCAAGGAGAAAATGTCATGAAATCTTAAATGCATATACTACAACTCTGCAACACTTTTAGATATTTAATTTTCATTCTTATGTGTCAACCCTGTTTGTCACATTCTTCCTTTGTTAGCTTCTTTTTCTTAATTTTCTTTTCGACCCTTATTTATCCCCTTGTTTTCCTACCTACAGAAAAACCCTGCAACTGTCCAGGCAGCTAAGGGATCAGGTGATGGAGGCTCAGGCATGTTACAGCCTGGGAAACACCTACACTCTTTTGCAGCAGTATGAGAGAGCCATAGACTATCACCTGAAACACCTGTACATAGCCCAGGAGCTTACAGATAGGTAAACTGAACATAATGGATATCAAATAAATGAGTACAGGAACACTTTTTTTTACATTCATTTGAATGTTTTATTTGCACTAGGGTTGGTGAGGGTCGTGCATGTTGGAGTCTGGGAAATGCATATGTTTCTTTAGGGAACCACAAACAAGCTCTCCACTATGCCAGAAAGCACCTGGACATCTCTAAAGAAGTAAGACCTATTTAAAACACTTATAACTGGTGGTGGCAAAGCCTCTTGAAGTAATTTTTTAAATCTCTTTGTCCCTGCCTCATTTCATCCTCAGATTGGAGACAGAAATGGTGAACTGACTGCCAGAATGAACGTTGATCAGCTGATGGAGGCCCTGGGAGTTAATGAGAGTGACCTTTCACCTTCAAGTTCAGAGTTTGAGATGCAAGGTAACACTAAATAGTTTTTCTGCCTTTTAGATAAAAGATAATGTGGTGATTTGAGAGTCCCTTTTAGTCTCGTTAAGTCAGACTCTGTTTTATTTCCCAACTTAAAGAAAATATAGTCTATTTAGCCCAAAAGTTGGGAAATGAATGTATCACAGCTGCCAATATGTGAAAAGAAACCTGGCTCATAAAATAAATACGGTAATATATCACAAAACAAAATAGTTCAAAAAGATAACAAATTACACTTGATGTGATTGATTTGGGCAGGTGTGGACATAGTAAATGTAAAAACAGTGTCACAACATGTGACTTCTCGATAGCGAGGTAAAACTCTCATTAAAGTTAAAAATCTCTTTTTCAAGATAGTGTGTGTTGGGATGTGTCAGAGCACACCAATTGTATCGTGTAGCTGCATCTTGTCATGCTGTTGAGCGGTCTTTTGTCCTTCAAGCTCGGGTCCTCTACCAGAGGCTTGGGAGCTTGAGGTTTTTTGTGCAGTATCTTAGCTGTTCCTATGACTGCGCTTTTCTGGACAGAGATTTCGAATATCGTTGCTGGAATCTGCTGGAGCCACTCTCCCAGTTTGGGGGTCACTGCCCCGAGTGTTCTGATTACAACGGGGACTGCTGTTGCCTTCACTGTCCATATCTTTTTTAGTTTTTCCTCTCAG
>VUQH01033666.1:17287-58003 GCA_015106775.1 Etroplus canarensis | reverse complement strand
GCAACTACACCATGTTGCACACATTGCAAGAACAGAACCCTTTTCATCTAAACCAGATGAACATATTGCAAAATGTCAAAATAGTGCAAAACAGTTGACATGAAAGACACAATGAAAAGACAACGCAACAAAACACTAGCACCGAGAAAAAGCGGTTACAGACTTCATTTAATTAAAGTGAAATTTGATGTTACTCTTTTGTGGATTAAGCATATGGCATGATTGTTGATTGGTGTTATGCTTTATTGTCGAATAAATTATCAAGATGTTTAGTCTGAGTATTGGCCACAGGTGACTACAGTCTCTCAGTGGCCTTCTATTTTTAAAAATGAGAATCATGTAAAAGGTAGATATGTCTTGAAAGAGTCTCAGGCTGTATGTCCAAGGCAAAAAGTCAGCATTCTCACAATATTATGATCCATGTTCAGTCATGTGAAAAAAAGTTTTCACAGGACTCTGTGTAATTCTGTGAAAAATTTAAAATACCCATACAGCTTCCATAGGAATTAAGAGGGGAAAGTAGCAGCTAGGTGCTGCTAATCAAATGCACATGATTAACTGATCATCAGCCAGTGTGACCACTTCTATAACAGTAGCAGGTTTGGCAGTTTGCTGGTCTGGAGTCATTCCAGTGTGTATTAATACCATGCCACACTCTTCCCTGGAATGTATGTCCCAGCAGACTATGTAATGCTCAGAGAAGTTGCAAAGAAACCCAAGTGCTACATCTCAGACTCCGCAGGCCTCAGTTAGCATAATGAATATAAAAATTCATGACAGTACAATTAGAAAAAGACTGAACAAGTAAGGCTGGTTTGAAAGGGTTGCCAGGGAAAAGCCTCTTCTCTTTAAAAAGAACATGGCAGCGTAAAGCTGCATCTGAACAAATCACAAGACTTTTGGAACAATGGGCTTCAGGCAGACAAGACCAAAGTGGAAATGTCTGGCCAAAATGTACATCGGAAAATTTGGTGAAGACCAAACTTAGCATATCAGCGCAAACACCTCATATGAACTGCCAAGCTTGATGGTGAATGGTGATAATTTTGGCTTATTTTGCAGCCACAGAACCTGAGCAAGTTGCAGACATTGAGTTGACCATGAACTCCTCTGTGTAACAAAGTATACTAGAGTGAATTGTGAGGCCGTCTGTCTAACAGCTAAAGCCTGGCCTAAATTAGGTCATGCAATTGAGCAATGATCCCAACCACAATAGCAAATCTGCAACAGAATGGCTGAAAAATACACAAATCAAGGTGTTGCAATGGCCCAGTCAAAGTCCATACCTCAACTTAATTGAAATGCTGTGATGGAACCTTGTGAAAGCTGTACATAAATGAATGCCTGCAAATCTCAATGAACTGAAGAAATGATGGAAAGAGTGGGCCAAAATTCCTCCAAAGAGAAAGTAATGCAAGAAATGATTACTTCATGTTAATGCTGCAGAAGGTGGTTTTACAAGTTAATGCATTAGAATACTTTATTAATCCCAAGGGGAAATTATGGGGTGTACTTAGTTTTTCAGCAGACTGTATAGAGCCCTTTCTTTTTCACAGGGCTCTAGAAGACCTAGAAATAAAAAACGTTTTGCCTCTAGTGTTAGAGTAGTGGGAAAACTGTTGTGTGGAGAAAGGATTTCAGCCAATCATTAATTGATGATTGAATCTACATTTTATTTATTTATTTATTTATTTTTACAATTTTTGCTTAAGTTTGTTTCATTCTTTTTTAGGTGTAATTTCTTTGTCTAAAAGTAATTTATAGGAAACAGGAGAATAGGTGACAACATAAAGGAAAACCAACATAAATCTTCTTAATAAGGTATTGGCCCACCTTGTGTCAATAGAATGGTTTCAGGCTTCAAGTGCCTTGGAGTTGACCCTTTCAAGAAATTTTCCATTATTTGATTTTGTAATGATGTGTTGGAGACTACTTTCTTACATGTCCATTCAAAACTGCCATCTGTGTTCATTTAGATTAAAATCTGGCGACTACAAAGGTCGTGGCATACGAGTCAAATTGTTATCACACTCAAACCATTCAGTGACCTCTCCTGCCCTATGGATGAGGGGTCTGTCATCCTGGAAAATAATTCTTCCATCAGGATGAACATGTTCCCTCAAAGGATAAACTTTTTTTCTAATAAAACAAGCAGACCCAAACCATCAAACAAAATGCACTTCAAAGTATATCAGAGCCACCAGATCCCCCAACCCTGAGGGTCAAAGGTTCTGTTTTTTCTTTTTTTCACCATTTTAGGAAGAATTACCTTTTATCTTTCACTCTCCTGCCTTCACACACACTACTCCCAATCTCTGTGTGCAAAGCCACACATTCTCTACCTCTCTCATCCTCCTAGTCCCCTGTCCTTTTCTCTTACCATTATCACGTGTTCCTTTCTCTGTTGTTCTTTCCCTTTGGCCTACTTGATTAATTGGACAAAACAGAGAAGCAAATGACAAGATCCAAACAGAGACCATGGGGCCAAGGACACATAATAGAAACTGCTTTAAATGACAGTTGATTGGCATGCAAGGGGCACATAAATAATAACCACATAAAATGCCTTTTAATCAGCATGAACCAGTGACTGTAAATGGTGTGTTGTAGAGCTGTGCCTTGTGAGATTAAAAGAAGTGGTGATATTGGCTGTTCTTGTCATTTGAGAGTAGTTGACCTCTGCTGGAAATGGGTGATGTCATGCAGATTATCCATAACTGTACTCCTCCACCTATCTTTCTAGCCCTATCTTCCCTCCTCTCTCTTGTCCACCCTAGCCCTCCCTCTTAGTTGATAATGTGACCTTGATCACAGAAGCGCTGCTCTCCCCACAGGGTCAACCCCCCAGCTACCCATAATGAGTTGTTTTCCCACAGTGAGTGAACAGGACAAAAATGGCCTGCTGGAGAGCTGCAGAGAGAGAGACAGTGGCAGAAAGAGAGTAAGTTAGAGAGAGGGAGAAAGGGAGGCAGTGGTTGGTAGAAACTGAAAGAAGGCTGGAATAGAGGAATACAGGGAAATTAGAGGTAGGTAGTTTTGTACAGCAGGAAAGCAGAGAGTGATGTAAAGGGGTGGGTGAAAGTAGGGGAGAAGGAGGTGTGAGCCAAACGTGTGGACAGAGAGAGAAAGAGAGCTCAGAAAGAAATAGAGAGTAGGGTAGATAGAGGACAAAGGAGTGCTGCTGGTAAGATGTTTCACTTATGTTTATGGCTCGAATTACAACTTTGTGGAAAGGTTAGCAGAGGTTAATAATTTCTTTTCATATTTGTTAAAGAAGAGTGAATTTATTTGCAGTTTGTGTTTGTCTTGTACTATATGTAAAGATATTTTACCATTTTAGAGAGCAAATGCCATGTCATTGGAAAACAATTTTTACAATATAACCGTAAATTAAGCATTCACATTGCTTTACTTTGAACACTGTTTTAATTTTCCTGTACCGATAGAGTTGCGTGAAATTTGGTGTCTGCTGACCTACTTCGCATCTTGCTGTAAGGCAAAGTTATTTTACTTTTTTCGACTAGTTGGTGTTCAAGGTGTTAGTTTGGCATTATGGTATATTGGAGTAGTTTAGTAAATATTAAGAGGTATGTTTTCATTTGTTAAGCTGGAGAAGAAAGATATAGGCAGGAGACGTTAATAAAAGAGGGCCTAGTCAGCCTGTGTTGATATTTGTGGCTTTGACCTAGTCTTCCATTGACCAGTTCTGGGACTTTGTGTTGATGTGTAGGCATCACAAATTGCATTGTAACAGATGTTGTTCACTGCTCAGTGAAAAAATAAAAGGAGTCATAATTAAGATTTACTTCAAAAACAAGTTTGGCTAATTTGTGTTAAAAGTTAAAATGCATCAGTCATTTAAAAAATCCCTGTATTTAGATTTTAACTCACCGATAATGCTGCAGTATATTTAAACTGTCTTTTTGGTTGAATGGGAAACTATAGATTTAATACAGAAGTACAGTCCTGTGATAAGGGAATTCTAAATACTCAGAATAATGAATTCTTGCACATATTTAATTTTATATATTTAATATTTCCCAGGTCCAGAGGAGGGGTCTTGAACCTGCAGCTCTTTTGCCCATGATATGGTGGCTTTGACAGAAAACTAGATGAATATGAAAATCATCCTCTTAATTTTGCTCAACCTCAACTGTGGTGGCTAGCATTGATGTAGTCACATAGATGGTTAGTCCCAAGTCCCCCAAGCTATGAATTCCAAAACCAAACAAAAAAAGCAAAAAATATTTCATGGAGGAAAATAGAGAATTTAACAGTGCCTGGACAAAATTCTTTGCTTTCACACTTTCATAGCCCTCGCTGCTGTCTTATTGGTATGCTATGCTTGATCTGCTGCTGAACCTTACTGTAGTACAAAAATTATTTAAACATTCCTTTTTTTAAAAAAAAACCCAAAAAACGTTTACTATATTTGATTCCTTTGTGCATACACATTTGGGCTAAGTGGCTAAAGGTCAGTATGGCTCTATGTTTCAAAGTAGAACTAAAAATGCTAATAGATATTTTTTCTTCTACTTTACAATTGTTCCATTTTGCTTGTAAGAAAAATTAATTTATAAATAAGCAACTTGAAATATTATAGTTCTGATTCTATAAGTTCAATACAATCTTGTTATTATAAATGTAGTTAATATACTACATGATTATAAATAACCCACTGCAGAATATTCACATGAGGTAAAAGATTTTACTTATACCTGCTAATAATGTTCATAGGCTTATTTGTACTTAATAAACTGGGTCCCCTTTATTAAGATAGGAGAAGATATATTATGAATTTCCCAAAGTTGAGAAATTATTTTGTTTCAGCAGGTAAAAAATAAATAAAATAAACAAAAACAATTATAACAAATAGCTTAAATCTGGTGTATTCTGTACAGATTTGTTGGGCTTAGAATTTTTTTAAATGGCCCTTTTGATAGTAAAGGTGGCCAACCTCTAGTAAAAGGGGTTAAAGTAAAGCTAAAGCATGAATGATTTATGTGGTTGTAATTTTTCTGGGTAAAAGTAAAAACAGGTATTTGCAACAGTTTGCGTTCTATATTTTAGAATGCTTGTGTTTTTACAGTAAAACGGCCTACAGATATTTTTAAACTGTTTCTTGGGAAGGAAACCAGATATTTTGAAGAACAGCGCTCCACCCTGTTACAGTATTGTGTTTAAAATTTTGTTAAAGATACATTTGAAAACTTGTTTTTTAAATTATATTGTTTTAGCGTTTCTCTGCTTGCATGAAAGTTAAGTTTGTGGGCAGTTTTATGTCTTCAAATAGGTTCTGGGTTTTATTTTGACTTTGTGTTAGAGACTCATTTATCTGTTGCTGTCAAGCAGATTAGCTCTTGTTCACTATCATAATATTGCAGCCTAAGTGCCAGAAAATTTTAGCAGCACTGTTCAAACATAATAAATTCTGTATCTGCTTTGGTAGCACAGGGTATTTGTAGCAATAACATCTTTTGTACATAAATGATTCTTTTCACTTGCAAAGCTTGTGCATATTATCAAAACTGAGACTTAGTGTAAAAGAGCATCATTCAGCAGGATATGAGTGAGAGAACCTCTTGGTATTATCTTAGAATAAACAAGAGAAAGCTGCCTGTGAAGGACTAACTACCAGGGAGGTCAATGTAACACAAAAATAGCATTCAGTCAGGCAGTGACTGAACTATTGACCAAATCTGGCACAAAAGAAATCTGGTGTTTAGTAATTCCACAGTTACAACTAGTACACTTAAAGCAATCTAAAATCTCTTGATATTTTCATTTGATTTTACAAGTTATTGCTATGACTTGCGGCAATTTCATTTATGTGCATGTATCACCTTCAACATCTAGGCCAAGGCAGACTCATCAGAAATGCCATCCCTTGTGAGTTAATCAGATTATTTTTCACCTCCACAAGCTGGCTATCTTGAAAATCCTCATTATGCAACTCCTAATGGCATTGAGGTTAATTAATTCACCTGTGCATAATGGTTCTCGGATCTAGGAGAAATTCAACATAATCAAGTGCACTTGACATACATAAGTTGCCCTAGTATCTTGTCCTGTCCTCAGAAAGAGCAGGGAAAAAAAGCCTAAATGAGAAACTTCATTGATAAATAAGGGCAAGGTGACAGGATAGTTAGGAAGGGGCTAGATTTGCCCAAACGTAATTGTATTGTTGGTACAGAAAAATATATTAACTATAGACCATCTTTTGGTGAGTGATGTAACGGTAAGCTCGTGACATGATTTCAGTGGATAAGAGAGGTGATCTTTATGCTTAAAAAAAAAATTATTTTTGTTGCAGAAGCTGGGCCGTGACCCCTCTGATGAAGACTGCTTCTTTGACCTCCTCAGCAAGTTCCAGAGCAGCCGCATGGATGACCAGCGCTGCCATCTTGATGAGCCACAGAATGGAGACAACAGAGAAGGTGCTGCAAACTCCATGTCATCCCTGAGTGAGATGATAGGTTGGTTGACAATAGTGTATGCCTTTTATGTCCTTTATGAATTATGTTAAGGCTAACTGCTTCCACTTTACACTCTGTTTCTGTTCATAGCTAATCCCTGCCAAACTTGGGACTACCAGATCTATTGTACTCAGTAGGCTTTTTCGCTCTTCTCTTAGATCCTGCAATTACCACGTCCCCCCAGACAGAGGAGCTGTTTGATTTAATTGCCAGCTCTCAGAGTCGACGTCTTGATGACCAGCGTGTTAATGTTGGTAACCTTCCAGGCCTGAGGATTACCCATAACAACCTGGGCCACTTGGTGGGTGAGGGAGATCATCAAGAGCCAAGCGATGACTTCTTCAACATGCTTATCAAGTGCCAGGTAATGGCACAATTGTCACTCAGAATTTTGAGATTTGGTTGTTGCATTGGTAATATAAATTTACCCAGGAAAACCCACTAAAATGTGTCTATTTACTAAATATCAGTTATAAATTAAATATAAATAAATGAATTTGCATTGTGACAGTTGCCTTTCTAATATGCACTCTTTCTGATCCTAGTCATCTAGGATTGATGACCAGCGCTGTTCCCCGCCAGAATCAGGTCCTCATGCCCCTACAGTGCCTGATGAAGACTTCTTCAGTCTAATCCAGAGGGTGCAGGCCAAGCGTATGGACGAGCAACGCGTCCAGCTACCCACAGACGAACAGGACAGCCCTCCGTCCCCGAGTCCAGAGCCAGCTGGTGGGTTTTCCAGCTAGGATTTGGTGAATAATGCTTCATGTCAAAGAAAATAAAAGCAAAAGAAAGGAACGGATGAGCCAACATTTAAAGACAGTACTAAAGGGTGAACTAACAAGCTTTTTTCAATAACAAGACAAATTCAATGTGCAATAGATGTTGCCCTGTTAAATGTTGATTGCCGTATTATGTACTAAATGTGTGTAAATATAATGGCAAACGAGCAGAATTTAAATTCGGTGGCATGGAGAAGAGGAAGATACAAGTGCGGGGTGACATAACAAACATGAAATATATATTGAAACTAATGCCTTAATCAGCAGCTTTTTTTTTTTATCTGACTCAAGATTGTTTTTCCCTGTGACAGACGTGTTTTATAAGCACATGATGGACATATAGTATAATATGGACTTTTAATATGGAGACCTACAATATGAGTTGTGGAAGTCACAAAGATTTATGTATAGAAGCAGTGTGGATGAAAAATTCTACATAAAATTACAAATTTTCACACAGAATAGCATGAATGACAACGCTAAATTTTAAACAGAGGTATTCAAACTTAAATTATTCTCTGATCAATGCTGGTTTTATTTATCAATTTTTGTGGTTCCCACTGCTCATAGGAACGTGGTGTTATTTGTGCAGTTACAGTATTAGGGGACCGACCAGTGTTAAACAAACTGCTTTGGTCAGTTTGAGCTATTCCCTAATTGATGATAACTGCACTCCAGCCTCACAAAGTGATAATATTTGTTTAAATTTAAAGACTGAAGTAAATCTGATTTCCAATAGAAATGTTATGTGAATTTATGCATTTAAAAAATGCATCTCCACATGCAGTATGCAGTAACAAATGTTACTAAACAAAAAAAGCTAAGTATCTGCTCATTTTGCAAACTCAAAACCAAGACTGTGTGAAAATTTAAGCTCCAGTTAATGTTTCTGCTTGGCTTTTAAAGTGATGCTATATGCTGCCCTTAATGTTTTAAAACTCTGATAATGGACTACTACTTACTGCCTTTATTATTACTTAACATAGGCTTAGAAGCAAAAAAGATGAGATGGATGGGTCATATTTTGGAAAGTATAACACCATGAAAATGCTAACTCTGTTGCTGGTACATGTTGCCTCTCTGTGGGCAAAATGTGAAAAACCTCTGTGAAGAACAACAGGAATTCTCTTTTCTATTTGGAGGTTAATATTATAATCGTTACTCTCTGTTCTGCGAAGAAAATTATGCTAGCCTGTAAACTAAATATTAAGATTTTTGGATATGATTTCATGAAGTTTAATGTGCACCATCAAATTCAGATTCAGAACCTGGTGCACTTTCCTATTTGGTAAAAATTAAGAGGTACAAACTTTTTTTTTTTTTGCTAAAAGCTTGAAAACATTTTTTTGTACAAAGCAACTGTATCATGGGGCAGAAAATATTTGATCTTACCTTGTGGCTTGCTTTTTTCAGAATTAGTGCATACCTCATATTTGTACCTCAAAGCTTATATGAACCTTAGATAAACTGAGTTCTGAATCAGGATGGATCATGTACCATAGCACTTAAGTTTGATTAATCTCTCTTTGATAAACAACACATTGGGAGCTAGTTAAAATTTTCTTTCTGTTTTTGTGAATTAACATTTTTTAAGAAAGTACGCGGTACGCTTCTATTTGTCTTTGCCATAATTTGTACATATAAATATATTTTGTATTTATGTTCCTTTTGAGGACATGAATATGTCCCCTCATGCTTTTAATAAAATGTTTGAGATGTTTATTTTTGTTTTTCATTATGCCTTTAAAAATGAAAATAGATTTTGTAAAACTTCGCACAAAATAATTCTTCTTTTTAAGCTTAGGACAAATAACACAGACCTCTGTGGTTTACATACGTCAGAGAGAACCGCACAATCAATTGGTCTGGATTTCTAAAGCTGTAATCTTTTGTGGAACAGTGTACAAAAGGCTAACCAAACTGTTGGTCAACTTAAGTACGGTTGCATAACCAAGACTGAGTATGTGAAGAATTAAATGTAACAAACATTCTTTAGTTTCTGATTTTCATTGACACTACTGTATGCATCAAGAAGCAAGATAGTTTTTAATTAAATGTATTGGTTAGTTACAGATGTATAACTTAATTCTTTTAAAAAAATTCTTTTGAGAAACATCATTACAATCTCAGCTTTCATTAAAGAGTACATATGGAAAAAAGTATTGGACCACACTGTGTAATACATTAATTCACATGCTTCATTCAGTTCCATTCCCACAAGTGAATAAAATGAAGCACCCAGCTATGCAGTCTGGCTTTACTAACATTTGTGAAAGAATGGGTTGTTCTAAAGAGAATAAATTCAGGCATGGTACTGTGATAGGATGCCACAGTTGCAACAAGTTGGTTGTTGGTGAAATTTCTTCCCTCCTAGATATTCCACAATCAACTAAAAGTAGTATTATTGCAAAGTGGAAGCATTTAGGAGCCACAGCAACTCAGCCAAGAAGCATCAGACCACATAAAGTTAGAGAGCGGGGTCACCAAGCGCTGAGGTGCATAGTGTGTAAAAGTCGCCAACACTCTCCTGATTGAGTGCAGAGTTCTAAACGTCCTCTAGCATTAACATCGACACAAAATCTGTGTACCAGGAGCTTCTTGGCATGGGTTTCCATGGCTGAGCAGCTGCATGCAAGCCTTACATCAAAATGCCAAATGTCGGATGGACTAGTGTAAAGCCCACTGCTACTGGACTCTGGAGCAGTGGAAATGATCTGTGGAGCGACAAATCACACTTCTCTGGCAGTCCGATGGACGAGTCTGGGTTTGGCAAAAGCCAAGAGAATGTGACCTACCTGACTGTATTGTGCCAACTCTAAAGTTTGGTATTGCTATGGGTTTATTTTTCAGTGGCTAGCCTGGATCCGAGTTCCAGTGAAGGGACATCTTTAATGCTTCAGCATACCAAGACATTTTGAACAATTCTCGGCTTCCAGCTTTCCAGGAACACTCTGTGCCGTTTTTTTGTTCCAACGTGACTGTGGCCTAGTACTCAAAGCAAGGTCCATAAAGGCATGGTTGGATGAGTTTTGTGAGGAAGAGCTTGACTGGCTTGCGCAGAGTCCTGATCTCACCCCTGCTGTACATCTTTCGGGATGAATTAGAATTGAGATTCCAAGTCAGGCCGTCTGACCTCACAAATGCTATTCTGGATGAATTGACAAAAACTTCCAGACCCACTCCAAAATCAAACCTAGAAGAGTGGAAGCTGTTATAGCTGCAAAAGGAGACTAACTCCTATAGGTTTAGAATGGTATATCATAAAAGCTCATGTAGGTGACCCAATACTTTTGACCATGTCCCATAGAGCCTTCCCTTCTTATCAAACATCCCCCAAAGCTACCAAGGACAAACTGCCCACAAAATATGAAGTGTACAAAAGGCGTGTGTTGATGTGCAGCTGTGAAACTTTCTGCCGTAGTTCTCCCCTCCCCTCCTCTCCTCTCCTCTCCTTCTCCTAATTTCACCCAGCTTCCTCCTCCTGTCCATCATCCCTCCTCTCACTCCCTCCTACCCAGAATGCAGCGCAGGCTGAGCAGGCTCAGCTGAGATATAAAAAGGGACAGAAGGGGGGAGGGAGGGCTGCCGTGCAGCAGGAACTGTGCAGTCACACGCACACGGGGATCCAGGGACGGCAGCCCCTTGCACTGGGATCTAAAGCCACAGCGCCAAAGAGAGGTCAGTACAGAGGACAAAGGCTCTATAGAGGAAGAGCAGGCAGGAAATGCCTGTGACTGAGGCTGAGGTTGTCAGAGACAAATAGAGAGACATGTCGAAGAGAGAGAGGGTGGGCAGGTCTGTTTAGTGGGATGGAGAGCGAGAATGACAGGGGCAGAAAATATAATGATCAACTGTCTTCTGGTTAGTCACATTTTCAAAAAAGGCTCAAATCGCGCATTTCTGTGAGGTGCAAAGGCATGTGAGCCCTGTGTGTCATTCACAGTGATGTTACTCAGATTACATAACTACCCCCACAAAAAACGTAGAATTATCACTGATTTTATTCTATTTATTTCGCTCGGACTTCTCATTCCACCGCTTCCTCCACTTTAATAACAACAGTCTCCTGAACCTGCAGCCATTAAAGGGCACTTCCATGCAATCCTGTCTAGCCATTAAAGTCCACAAACATTTGAGCCCCTGCGATGTCATTACGAGCAGATGGAGGCTGAGTGCTATTGATTCTCGTCTTTAGTTGCAGTCTGGAACAAAAACACGCCTGTACTAGTTATAGCTAACAATTGAATTTCTCATGTTGCATCCTTTCACAAACAACATGGAATATTTCCCACTGCACTGACGTCAAAGGATCCCCTGATCTCCCTTAAAGGGACAGTACTCCCAATTAAACCGCAGAGCGCCCCAGTAACCAAATGATTTACAGGGAGAATGTACTAATGGATCATGGGCTCACTACTTAGTTTTCACTCCAGTTGCTTTCAAGGCCAGTCAGTCAGAGTTTCATCTCCATGTGCTTTTGCAGAATAGTGATAGCCCTTAACAGCTGCACACCAACTTGAATCTTTTTTTAGCAGGGCTGCATGTTTAAAAACAGCAATAAGGGTGGCACAGGCAAAAGATGGACTGCTCCATCTTGCTTGATGTAGAGGTGAATCTAGGATTGCTGTATTTCAGTTTGAGGTTAGTCTTACAAATTCCAGAATTGCATATTTAAACATGGCATCAGTAGTGTGTCAGGTTTCCCTAAAAGTAATCTGCACTTTATTGCACTCTGCTGTATTTTTTCTGGACAATGTGATGCAGTCCTACAACAAATTCAGAATGGTTTGTCTGCTCCATTTCAAACATCTTCCCACAAATATGATACAGGTTTTGGTGGGAAATGTATTAGAACAGTCATGCTGCAGGAGAACCAGTTTCCCTTCCTTAAATATTGTCTAATGTTTGCAGCATATTAGAACACACATGACATACCAGGACAGAAGATGGCACCATAATTGGCCACATTGAGACTCCCAAACAGGCACTGTGCTGACTCAGATGTCAGCCTCCAACTGACATTTACCCAGACTGTGGGGTTAATGGCTGCTGACATAAAACTGGACACCAGAGAAGCAGCACCATTAGTACTGAGGTGTATTGAAAGTGAGGATCAGCGAAAAAGCTGGTTACATTTGCAGCCTTTGCGTACGCTGGTAAAGTATACTTTGTTTATAAACCAGGAAACACGTTACCTTTAGCGATATGAGATTTTGCCACAGATAAAGTATACTTTAACGAATAGCAAAACAACTCATGTCACCCTTCTAACACCCTACATTCCTCAAAGCTTATGTGTCACTCTGGCAAAATACAAATGATACTAATGTTTGAACAGCAAGCACAGGCATGAATGCAAATAACCACAATGTCACCAGGTCACTTTTGTTTTATGGAAAGTCATGTCATGCCTCCATTTGTAGCTATTTTAATGTGCGGCTAATAAAAGCGTGGAGTGGGCTGTCACTTTTTTTTTTACTGTTAGTAAATTCATATTACACATTCACGCTCAAAATATTCAATTCTGTACCTCTGAAGATATCTGGAGCCATCTAACATTTAGTGTGCAGTACATCCTGTCCTTCTTGGTGCCCATGCCAAGATAATTGGAGCCACCAAGTAACCTGAGAAATACCACCGTGCCTCTTCACTCACCACACACCAGCAGCTCCTCACGTTGCCTAAAGACTATAGCTTCAGGTTTTATGTATGTTACCCAGTAACAAGCACAACAGCAAAAACATGAGTATGCAAACTGTAAAAGTGAAAGTAGCCTAAAAGTGGCTTTCTGACCCTCAGTTAATTGCAAACATCAGTGCACATAAACAGTGTAAGAGAAATCTATTTTAAACCCATATGTAAAAGTAGTCTTCACAAACTTTTTTCAGCCTGAAGCTGAAACACAGACAGGCAAGCTGCAACTTGAATGTGCATATCCATGCCAGTTACCCAGCCTTCTTCCTCATTCTTCAGTTTTGTGTCAAGTTTAAGTCAGCTAAAAGAGAAGTGTAAACAGGAAGCAATGTGGCTATAAATATAACACTAAAAAGCATTTTTAAGTGAAGAGTTTACTTTGTTTTAAAAGATAGGCTCGGAATAGCTTTTATGTCATAGGAGCGAAAACAGGGTTACCATTAAAAGTATTAAGACATGCAATTATGTCTACTTTGTAGTACTTGGTATACTGTACAGTCTTTTAATAAAGTAAATGAAAACTCACTTTTTACACACACACACACACAGAGATGAACACTAATTACATTACCAGGAATCATAGTACTACTACTACTTTTACTAGAACCTTGATTCCAAAAGATTTGAAATGCTGTGTAAAATCTAAACAAAAACAGAATGAAATAATATGCAAATCATTTCAACTTCCTCGATGTGCACATTACACACACCCTGTGCATTAATGCAACCCACTCCAAAATGTGTGCTTTTAATGCAGTGAGTCTTAGAGTGAAAAATATATTGTACATTTCTTGTGCAGAGTTGAATACTAAATAGACTTCAAAAAATGAAAACTCCATTGCAGCGTTAACTATTATAACTCCAACAGGAGCCAAAAACATTCACAGCACACAGGCACCAACGTCTACACGATACACACACAGCGCACACACTGACATCAAGGAAACCTAAACTTAAAGGTGTCCCAACAAGCCACTCCCCTCCTCAAGACATGCGCAGACATGTTGCACTTCAAGGTACCTTCATCCTTTGAAGGTGACATCAAGGCACAACAATTTTGTTTCTGTAACTGTTGAATACTGCTTTTATAACAAAATACTTGCCACATTCCATACCAGTTGGTTGTGGTGATGTATCTTGCTGTTTGCTAACTGCCAATAAAATTTACTACAAGAAGAAGAAGAAGAAGAAGGCTTTGTAACTTTCAAAAGGGTTTTGTATGGATCTGTGAAACTTTTAACATAAAATGCTGAAATTCCCATTTTAAAAAATTATTTTACATTGAGAAACATTATTCTAAAATACACTACATTTTTGTTAAGAAAGGTGTAGTGACTCTGTGATGCTCTTTTATATCATCATCATTATTATGATATCATTGTCCCTGTAATGTAGTGGTTTAAACATTTGCATTACAAGTCCCTAGTTTGATTTGATTGTTATACTTAATTGTATCTTATAAATTCTGCAAATTTAGACTTTGATGGCTGCAACACATTCAATAAAAGTTGGGACAGAGGCACATTTATCTTTGTATTACACCACCTTTCCTTTAAATAACATGTTTTATTCATTTTGGTACTGTAGGTACTGATTGTTGTAGTTTTGTAATTGGAAATCTTGCCCTTTCTTTCTTGATATAGCACTTCAGCTGCTCAACGTCTGTGGTCCAATGTCTCCTCTTCATGGTGTGTCATTGTATTAAGTGTAATATGAAAACCTCCGGCTTGTATTGTTCACAAGGGTTCGCCACAGCAGATTAATCGGCATTGGTAATTTGGTAGAGTTTTTACGCCAGATATCCTTCCTGACACAACCCTCCATGGTGAGAGGGGCATATTTCCCCACCTGAAATCGAACCAGCGACCTTTTGCTTGTAAGGAGAATGTGTAAACCACTGCACTATGGGGATGCAAAACAAGTATAATGAAAAGCAATCTCCCCTTTGGGGTTAATAAAAGATTTTGATTCTGATTTTCTGAACTACTCCCAAGCTGAGGGTGCTAAATTTGTCAGAGTAGCATGGTGGTTTCCCAGGCAGTGTTTCCCAAGGGCTCAAGCATCTTGCAATTTTGACCCTGCCTTTTATACACTAAAATGTCTCTAAACTGAATCCTTTTACAATGTTATGCACTGTAGATGCTGAAAAAATCTAAATTTTCTGCAATATTGTGTTGAGAAATGTTCCTTTTGAATTGCATAAGAATTCTCTTACAAATTTTGACACAAAGTGGAGTGCCATGATCTGTCCTTGCCTGCAAAGACTGAGCATTTGATGGATGCTACTTTTGTACCCAGTCATTACACCCCACCTGCTCCCAACTAGTCTGCTTAATGTGGACTCTCCCAAACCAGTGCTACATGAATGTTCTGTGCATTTTTCAATCTTGCTTTAACTCTGTCCCAACTTTTGTTCAGTGTGTTGTAGCCATCAAATTCTGTTCATTTGTATATTTGCAAAATAGATAGATTTGTCTTGCATGCATGATGAGAAACATTTTGTATAATCATCAAATCATTAGAAACTTGCTCTAAGACACCTTTCTTTGTTAACAACGATGTAAATCTAAACTAAAATAAAACCTATAATGCTAAATTTCTACATTAAAGGACAGCTTAAAAATATTTGTCTTGTGTGGCCTTTCTATTATATATCATCTATAAATATATTTTTTTAAATTGAATGTGTCCCTTTCTCTCTTGTAGTTGAAGGAAAACACTCAGACGGAACACAATGGCAGGTAATACAGCTGTTCAATTATTATTAATGCCTTGCTACTAATGATTATTGGGGTGTATCATATTAAATTTATTTTTTATTAATAATCTAATGGAGTTAAAGCAGAGTAAAGACAATTCTGTTTTTGCATGGGCTCTATTGCCCTCTTATGGTCAGTTTAGAGAATACAATAATTTTACTTTTTAATGGTAAAAATATTGTACTTGGTGTGATATGACATTTAGTTTTAAAAACGTCTCGTATTGCTTAAAAGCAAATCAGAATTTGGATGTTCTTTATTTCTTCCTCATTGGTTGTTTTTGTAATTTAGACGAGGTACATCTGGCAACAAATCAGGTGACAACAGTTGCCCTGCCAACACTGTTTAAGAAATAGCACAAACTTAGACCTAAGCAAGCCCAGTACAAGCTGCCTGTTGCAGCAAGTGACACCCTACAACTTAAATGGGAAACTTGTGTTCTGCTTTATCACGTGCATGGCTCTCCTCCACATCTGACTCTCAAGATGGTTAGTTACAGAACTCTTTCCTTGTAACTGTAACTTTTGGTTTTGAGAAAAGCTTCCCATGTCATGTATGTTTGTATGCATAACCTCTTCTGTCCATGGTCATTTCAGACAAAATCAAAGATGCCAAGATCATCTTTGTTGTGGGTGAGTACTATGAGCCACTCGTAACACTTTAGCCGCAAGTTATTTTATGTCTGTCTTGTGTCTCCTTCACCCTAGAGTGCTTTTTGTCTTCCTTTTAAAGGTGGGCCTGGCTCTGGAAAGGGTACCCAGTGTGAGAAGATAGTTGCAAAGTATGGCTACACTCACCTGTCATCTGGGGATCTGCTCCGTGCCGAGGTGGCTTCTGGCTCTGAGAGGGGCAAGCAGCTCCAGGCCATCATGCAGAAAGGAGAGCTTGTACCCTTGGTAAGAGAGGGGACTATAAATTATTGTAATTTCAAAAAAAGTTTTTTTAAACCCATTATCAAGCAAACAGATAAAATAGATGCAGCAGTTCTTATAATGTAGTTTTTGCCAGTTGCATATCATATTGAAGATTGTATAATGTTTGGGGCTGTCTGCAGGACACAGTCTTAGACATGATTAAGGATGCCATGATTGCCAAGGCTGACGTCTCCAAGGGCTTCCTTATTGATGGCTATCCCCGTGAGGTGAAGCAGGGGGAGGAATTTGAGAAGAAGGTAGGAGCAAGAATGGGATGCTGGTTTCTAGTTCATCTCTGTAACAATAATGAAAAGAGGAAACTTAAATAAATAAACTGTCTTTTATCCCAGATTGGCAAACCCTGCCTGCTGCTGTACGTCGATGCAAAATCAGAGACTATGGTCAAGAGGCTTTTGAAACGCGGAGAGACCAGTGGCCGTTCTGATGACAACGAGGAGACCATCAAGAAGCGCCTGGACCTCTATTACAAAGCAACCGAGCCAGTGATTGCCTTTTATGAGGGCCGTGGTATTGTCAAGAAGGTGTGTATGACTACTATGATAGTTTAAAACAACATGTGACTCTTGTGTAAAATATATCTTCTTATGCATGATGTAATTTTATTTTGCCTAGGTTGACTCAGAACTGCCAGTGGATGAAGTCTTTGCCCAAGTCGCCAAGGTCATTGATACACTGTAGTAGAACATCACAACTAAATGGAATGTGTCTGATTTTTATTTTCAATTTTCTCGATGTCAGTTTCATGAGGACTAAAAAAAAACCTAAAACAATACAATGTCCACCCATTTGGTTAATGGCATGAAAGCTCAAAGATGTCTTAACTTTAATCCTAATCCAGCAATAAGAACCTAAAGTTATAAAGTCATAAAAAAATCATCTTTAAGCAGCATTTGAAAAAATTCACACACACACACACACACACACACACATTAAAGTCTTGCAGATGTGGATGTAGGCCTATCTACAACTCAAAGGTGCTGTATATAGGAAATGTTGACCACCTCATAACCTTTAAGGACTACTCCTGGTCAAACAAGCACTTTACATACCATTTTTTCCCTCTTAATGCTGCCATATTAGAATCTAGAGTTAATGACTTCTTTATACATTGTGCCATTAAAAAACTGCAGTGATCACCCAGTGTGGAGAAAACTGATGAAACTCTGTTTTCATGTACATTAATGGGTCTTTTAAATTATGGCTGTTGAGTACTGTAGACTTCACACATTCATTTCTATTAATCGATTTACAACTACAATTAAAGCACAGAAATGTTTGTTTTTTCTATTTTTTCATTCAGATATACATGTGTAACATGAGTTTCTATGTAAAAAAGGAAAATAAAATATAAAAGTACTCTATAATAAAAAATATTATATTGATATGGATTTATTATTGGTGATTTTGTCAGGTAAAACCTGCACCTTCCATTTCCATGCAATCTATTAATTTTTTTTTAAGTGCTGTCTGATACTGTGACTAATCCTGGACAACAACATGCACACTCAAAAAGGGGACTTAGATAAAGCTTCTAAGTTCAAAAGGGTAACACCGTTGAAGTTCCTGAAGCATGTAGACACAACAGGATAGAGAAGCAAGCCTGTCTTCTCCTGTTACAAATTTTCCTTTAAGACCTTGATGACCACCTGGTCATCATTTGCCTCTCACCTTCCTCTCTCTCTTACACACACAAACACACATTTCCAGCTGGCCAAGCAGACACCACAGCAGGTATCCGGACTACTCAAAGGAGAGCTCTAATCAGGACTCTGTGCTATGGGGATGAGGAAGAGGAAAACAGCCTCTGAAGGTGCACGGGATGTGTCTATCGGAAAGTCAAAATCAGGAGAAGGCATCTGTAAGCACTTTTATAAAGCGTTTGAGGAAGCTGCTTGAATGCTAGGAATGCTGCTCTTACTTAATAAAGGTAGAAAACAAAGGGAATGATCACAGGTTGCAGTGGGATTTATCACGTACAGCAGAGAAAGAAGGAAAAAGGCGCATGTCTATGAATGGGGGGGATAAGAAGATAAGAAGCATTATTTTTCACATGCACAATATACATAGTACATACACTGTGCTGTGAAATGTGTTTTTGTACCTTCATCTAGTTACAGTGACCCAGTAATAAATAGACAAGCATAGAAGATAATATCATAAATAACATTATGTTCTGGAAAATGTACTTAAAATGTATAACAGTGTACAGTATGTTCTGTTTATTTTATTATTTTTTTTTAGAAAATGTACAGAGTATACAGAAAATCTAGAGAAAATGTGTAAAATGTGCAGAATCCGGAAGAAAATGTACAGTATGTAAGATATGTTGTTCTGGTATTGCACTTTAAACTGTGCAGTATCAGTTTAAAGTTCAGAGTTGAGCAAACGGATGGCCTGAGGGAAGAAACTCCTTTTCATCTTCTTGGTACTGGTTTTGAGTTAACGCTAGCGCTGGCCTGATGGCAGCAGTGAAAAGGAGAGTTTGCTGAATGGTGGACTGCTTGAGGTTTTTCACAGCCCTTGACCCGCAATGTTTCAGGTAAATGTCCTACAAGTTAGGGAGGGTGGATCTAGTGGTCCACTCAGCTGAACAGACCACCCTTCTTAGGGCCAAGATATCCTGCTTAGTGCAGCTTTCCATCCAGGTGGGAATGCTTTGGCACCGGATGATCTCAGTGATGCAGGTGTAAAAGTTCCTGAGCACTGTAGCTGGAAGCTCGAAGTCTTTCAAGGGTCTGAGGTGGCAAAGATGCTGTCTGGCCTTATTCACAATGGCGTTTATGTGGATTAAACAAGACAAGTCCCAAGTGATTGAAACTCCCAGGTAGTTAAAACCATGTGTGTCTATTTCAGCCTAGTTAAATTTTTATCTGTATAGTGCCAATTCACAACAGATCGTCTCAAGGTGCTTTCTACCGTAAAGACCCTACAATAATAGAAAGAAAACCCCAATGATCAGGCAGTCCCCTATAAGCAAGCACTTGGTGATGGTGGGAAGGAAGAACTACCTTTTAACATGAAGAGACCAGTTGCAGAACCAGGCTCAGGGAGGGGCAGCCATCTGCCTTGACTCTGTTTCCCAAAAAGATGCAATGCTGTGTAAAACAGTGAATAAAATAAGAGGCCTACTTCATTATATTTTAGTTTAATATTGTGCCAAATTTTATCAATAGGAGACAGATGTGGACTGCAGATGTCTGCAGTACATGCTGATGTACGTTATAGAATATAGAATACATTGTCTGCATTCGATGCTCACAAAATTTTTTCTAATATCATTCAGCTTTAATGAGGTCTTTATAGATGTCCAAGCTACCTATGTTACCCACTAGTGCAGCTCCATACAATAACAGATGCTGGCTTTTAAAATTTATGCTGATAACAATCTGAAAACTCTTAGCCCATGGGACACTGCGACCGTGAGTTTGGGTTTGTTGGAACTATAAACAGTTTTCCCCTTTGCCTCAGTCCACTTTTAATGAGCTCAGGCCCAGAGAAAGTGGTGGCAGTTCTGCATTTTGTTTATATATTTAGTACATGGTAGAGTATTAATTTGCATTTGCAGATGCACAGATGATCAATGTTCACTGTCAGTGGTTTTTGGTGTTCATGAGGCTCTGTGGTAATTTCTCCAAAACAGAATCCTCTTTTTTTTGTTTTGTTTTGTGCAGTGCCTACCAGAGGGCTCAAAGATCACAGCCATTCAGCCTTGTTTTTGTTTTGTTTTGACCCTTTACATAAAAAGACTTCTCTAGATTCTCTTAATCTTTTCATGATGTGTGCTATGTTCAGTACACACCACCCACTATACAGTAGGATCCTGCAATCATCCTTAACTTTTTTGTAGTTCATGTTGAGGCATATTTTTAAAATTGTTGATGTATTTGCTCACAAAGTCCACCACTGAGTGGCAACTCCTTCCCATATTGTCTGTGTCAAAGCTTGAGATGCTCTTTTTATACTCTATAATGTTACTGACCTGTTCACTGTGAGCACTTCTTTCTCAGAGTGCAGGCTTACTTGTGGTTCTGAAAGTTTCTAACAGCAGAATAGGAGGCAGAGCCTTCAGGTATCAGGCCTCTATCTTCTGGAACCAGTTCCCACTTTGTGTCTGGGAGACAGACACCCTCTCTACTTTTAAGATTAGGCTTAAAACTTTACTTTTTGATAAAGTTTAAAGTTAGTATTGTCTCAGGTGACCCTGATCCACCCCTTAGTTATGCTGAGAAAAGCTTAGGCTGCTGGGGGATTTCTCATGATGCACTGAACATTTCTTCTCCACTCATTTCTTTTTATCCTTACGCATTTATATGCCTCTGGTGCTTATCATTAAATGTTATCCTCTTTAGTCCATAGTCTGTGTTGTCTTTGTCACTGAAATGTTGTTGACATTGGATTTGGAGTTGGATTGGTGAAATTTTAATTGACCACATAGTTTAAATGATTTAAATACCCTTATGCTCTTTTTATTTAGTAATTCTATATAGTAACCAAATTTATTGCAAGTCTAATGCCTGCTTCATGAACATCCAAGGAAGGAAGATCAGTGCCTTCAACACAACAGCTAATTTGTTTTCAGCCACAGTCTGTGGAGTTGGATTTTTTCTTTTACTTTAGCGCCTCCCTGTGGGAGTTTTGTAAACAGACAGCACAGGATTTCACAGTGGAATGTGGATTCACTGCATGCAGATATTCAGCAAAAATGATGTACTATCTCCCCACATTCTTGAAAAAAAATGTGTGCATGCTGTATAAATTATTTGCTGCAGCAGAGTCTGATATGAGCTAGATATTCTAAACAAAGGATGTTGGAGTTCATGAAACCCAGACATGTAGTATTTCATGGGGAGTCATGTGGGCTACTAGTCAGTTATGTACACAGTGGTGTTCTTGCTGAGAAACTAACCAGCTTACAGACAGCCACAGACAGTTACTTGCAGCTCTGGGGCTAAAAATAGCCAAGGCCTCTCATTAAAGTGAAAACATAAACACTTCAGCAATGCCCTGGATTGCTTTTAAAGGTGAGATATGCTTGGGACTTTTATAATAAGGGGGTCTTGACAATGAAACACCACAGGGGATTGAAGGTGTAGGTTAAATCACTTTATACAACTGACAGGCTTCTGTTCAACTGGTATGGCCCTGTGAAATTACCAGTGGAAGTCCATGTGTCAGATCCCCCCTTGGAGTACGATAAGGAAACAAGTAAGCTGGCTCATAGTCTTTATTCTCCTTTTACTCTGTTATGGGCTGCATAGCACGGGCTGGCTGGCACCACCACAGAGACCCAGTGGCACCGTGCGGGAACCAACGTCAACTTGTGATGAAAGACGACGGCCGATTGTTTCCTGTTATTGAAAAAGTACACATGGGTGGGGATGGAGAGTTGGGGGGCAGGCTCCAATAAAAAGGAATGCCACTGAAGCAGAGCACTACTGTCTCTTGGCCAGGTTCAGTGTGATTAAGTACCTGAAGTGAATGCCAACTGTGACATATTCCTCATCTGCTAAATGCAAGCAATGAAAACAACCAGAGCATTCTAGTAACTTAAGTATCAGTGGATACAAGTAGCATAAAATTGTCTCTATTTAGTCACACCCCATGTGCACTTCTGTGCACTTCTTTGTGGATGCTATCTGAAAGAATAAGATCAGGTTCACAGAGCTGTTGGTTTTCATCATACATAATCATGTGACTCATGCACTGCCTTGATTAGGCCTGCACTCTGCATGGAAACCCACGACATAAAGTGACTTGGGCAGTTAGATTCTTTTTACATATAAATCATCATGGAGAGAAAAACTAAGAGAAACATGCAGAGTTGCTGCTTGCACAATTTTGTTTGCTGCAGTTGTTCTGTAATTATTGTAAACACTTTTGTTGCATTGTTGATTTGATATGATGATGACTCCTCTGAGTCTGTTCAGTGCTGGAAGAATGTTGTCTACACTTTGTAACTCTCACTCCGTCTTCGTGACGCTGAAGCAGCCAAACATAAACATGGTTCAAAGAGACGTTTGAGTTTTTTCTTTTTGTTGTTTTTTCTTTCATTTTTAGGTTTCATCAGGATAAACTGAGTAACTTATAATAAAGATCTTGTTTTACAAAGTGTTATTATTTGAAACATTAAAAAACACAACTGATTAATGTACAGTGCAATAAATCTATGTGAATTTAAACATTTTAGTCTTCATTCTGTTTTATATGCTGACTTCATGAACATATTTGGGCATATATTTTGAAAATGAGAAAAGCCAAAAATGTTGCAGTTTTTTAATAAAATGATTGCATATTTATTAAAGTAAAATGTGACAAACTGCTGTGGGAACTGGCTTAGTGAATTAATTATGACTTACATGAAGTAGTGCCTGTCACTTAAGCCTCTGCTTTGCTGAGAAGACCAGAGGGAAACCATATGGGCCAACGAGGAACTTCAAATTGATACATAAAGTTAAACACCATGTGTTTGCATATGGTTTCCCACCGCTTGTGGTTTATTGGTCTTTTAATTATGTCTACTTGTACAATCTTCCTCTGCAACACTTTGATGGCAGCTCACTTGTGAATTAGCTGCCAAATGTTAGATATGACCAACTCTAAACAGACAACAAAAATGCATTTTCTTTAGCTTTATTTATAGTAGTTGGTAAAACTTATGCTGCCTTTTGATGGAAACATGACAACTGTCTCACTGTAAATGCTTACTTAGACACATGAATAAGACATAGCGCTTGTTTATCACAAGTCAAAATGTCAGCTGTGAAAAAGACTTATGATTTTTGATTCACTCACCTGCTGCAGCTGTCAAACTTATATTGTTTAGACTGACGTCCAAGCTCATTCCATTGTTCATTCACCCACATCTTAACACACTTAAATTAATCCATCGTGCCTCCAGCTAGTTACTTTGCATCATCATCACACTGAGGAGTTACAAAATGCATATTCTTTGCACAATGTGGTAATTTTGGCATCCATAAAATGTAATTTACTGTGTTGTGGTGGTATTTGTAGAAAATAGTTTACACAGGAACAGCACCTGCATTGGTGCCTGGTAAATAATTTTCACTAAAATGGACCTGCTATTATCTTTAAATTATGCATCAGTTTCCAAAGTATAGACCATTAAACACAGCACTGACCTTTACCTGATAATAGGTGGATAATTTCCATAATAGCACTGTAATGACACCGATTATGTTTCCCTGAGGCATACAAAAACTTACTTCCAGATTGCACAATTGTATGTCATTCTGAGCACAGTACTGTATGTGAATAGACATATGACAGGAAAGAGAAAATTAATGTTCATAACACAAAATAAGCAAAAATTTGTGTATCATAAAACTGTAGCATCAGCTCTGGGCAGCTGGGACTTGTTTTAAAAAAAGCAGAGAATCCAGGCAACTGTGCAACTAAAACTGTGATAACTAGTGTTGCCTCTGAGAACACTTTTTTAATTTGTTTTATCGTTGTCTGCAGGCACAAGTATTTCATTTAAACTGCAGCTCAGTAATTTTGTTTGCAACAGCATTTTTGTAATTATTATAAAGGCTTTTGTTGCATTGTTGGTGTTTTGGTAATATTATGACTCCTCCGAATCTGTTCAGTCTAGCTTTTCATCACACTGTACCTACAGTGCATCTGGAAAGTATTCACAGCGTTTCACTTTTTCCACATTTTGTTATGGTACAGCCTTATTCCAAAATGGATTAAATTAATTATTTCCCTCAGACACCAGACACCCCTAAATTTCACCTTAGCAACCCTGAAAAATAACAATAGCAATATTTTTTTTTTTTTTTTTAAACCTGTCCTGTCTGGCAGCATTAGCAAGCAGAATCATCGTGAATCATGAATGCTTTATTGTGCCAAACACATTTGATTTGCCAAAAGGAGTTCTATAAACTCTATAGGCTCCTCTTGTTGATATATTTCTTTTATTTATTTTTTGCCAGAGCAGACAGGTAGAGAAGAGAAAAGAGAGAAAGAGAGAAGAAGAGAGAGAGAAAAAAAAGGAAAAAAAGGAAGACTGCACATTCGAAAGTCAAGCACTGCATCTATAAAGCACATACTGCAACTGAAATAAGAAAAACAGACATGATACGCAAACATACAATCACATACACACATGAATGTGTGAGTGTGTGTGTTTGTCACAGAATGTACTTAGCACAATACAATAAAAATATTATATTAATAAAAATACTACTGCTACTACCACTACTGTCATGGGGCGTGGTCATCGTGTCTGGTGCGGACCCCAGCGCAGGACTTGAAGACAGGCAGTTAAATACAAAAGGCTTTTATTTAAAAAAAACAAGGTAGCAGTACACGGAAACAACAGGAGATAAACCGGACTGCTAAAGTGACGACAGGGAAACAGGAGGGATGACGCGACAGCGACGGACCGGGAAGACAGGACCGAAATAGCCGGGAACAGAAAGACTAATGAGAGACAGGTGGGGACGGCACACAGCTGGGAACGAATACGACAGGCAGACAAACAGGAAGTGACGCAGACAGGGACGAAGACCACTAGGGAGACACCCCGGGCAGGAAACAAAAGGAGGGAAACCGGCACCAAAACAGACCGGGAAGGGCGGACCATGACAGTAGGGTCTTTACCTGACAGTTCAAAGCACCTTGAGGTGACGTTTGTTGTGAACTGGCACTATATAAATAAAATTGAATTGAATTGAACTGAACTGAAGTTACTGTGCTGTGCATTGGGTGGAAGCTGTTGTCCATCAGAGATGTCAGTTTAGCCAACATTCTCTTCTCTTCCACAACCTGCACAAACTTGAGGGGGCACCCCAGGACACAGCTGGCTTTCTTAGAAAAATGCTGAAGAAATGTTTTGAAGGGTTGGAAGTAGAAAGCCTCTTCTCTCTAAAATGAACATGGCACAATGCAACAATGGCCTTTGGACAGACAGGACCAAAGTGGAACCATTGGGCCATAATGCATATCTGCAAAAACACCTCATACCAACTGTCAAGCACAGTGGTGGAGGGGTGATGGTTTGGGCTTGTTTTGAAGCCACAGGACCTGGACACCTTGCAGTCACTGAACTGACCATGAACTCCTCTGTACACCAAAGTATACAGAGTCAGATATGAGGCCATCTGTCTGAAAGCTAAAGTGTGTGGCTGAAATTAGTTCATGCAACAGGACAAAGATTCCCAAAACACCAGAAAATCTACATCAGAATGGCTGAGGTGTTCAAGGTGTGCAATGGCCCTGTCAAAGTCCGGACCTCAGCCCGACTGAAATGCTGTGGTAAGACCTTAAGAGTATGCATAAATGAAAGCCCACAAACCTTAATGAACTGAAGCAACATTATAAAGCAGAGTGGTCAAATTTCATCCACAATGATATGGGAGACTAATAAAGTCATACAGAAAACAATTACTTATTATTATTGTGTTCTCTTTGTTTTTTTGGTGTGATCTCCTTTTTTATACTGGTGTGTTGCTGTCACCTTCTCTTGCTGCTGTAACACCTGAACTTTCCCCACTGTGGGACTATTAAAGGAATATCTTATCTTATCTTATCTTATCTTATCTTATCTTATCTTATCTTATCTTATCTTATCTTATCTTATCTTATCTTATCTTTTTTCACTGGACATAGAGTCATGTAAAACCTTTCTTTTTCACATGCTTGCATAAAAAAGTTATTTATTGGTTTTTATGTTACTAGAGCTGCACCATCTAAAGTTCTTTTAATGTGCCACTGCACACCCTTTGTGTTCTGCACTTTTAGACATTAGTGGCTATTAAAATGTAAATGTCAATATGAAGTGAATATGCTGATATAATTAGCTCACATTTATAATTCCAGAGGGAACACACACATATACAAACCCTGCTGGTATTAATATTTAGTGTGGAATGACTGTATAGCATCTGTGTCTTGCTCTCTCTTTTTTACACATTTAGAAGATGGTTGCTCAGACGGATGTTATCCAAACAAACATTATTTGCATCAAATGCTGATGAAACAGTGACGGGTGATGATGCCAGCTCATGTAAACCATGATGACAGGATGTAGCTTCAAAGGAAGTTGCTGCTTATGTGAAGACATTTCTAACTCTCACAAGATGTTTTCTTCACACTGTATTTTTGTATCTGCTAGAGATTTCTTTAAATGGGATTTACAGTTTGAAAAAGCTTCATGAGCTGATTTATCACAGTAATGGTGGCACTGGCTGAAAGAACACAGAAAAAAAAACATGATACTACTGGCCATTTAGCCATTAACTGCTTTTTTTAAACTTACAAAGGAATGAAGAGGTGCTCCACATAAAGCACTGTCTATAGCTAAATACTGGAGAGCACGAATAGAGACAAAGAACTCTATCAGACACTTGCTGAAAGAGAAAAAGCTCTCTATGTTCAGTTCTTCTTCTTTTTTTTTAACTCACAGACAATTACATTTAAGAAACATGCTACCATTTAAGCATTTAGAAATAGATACCAAGCAAACTGTATATGTGTCTGTCATCTCAGGGGGTAAATGTGTTGACTTTGTTATCTCTGTCTAAGGGGGCAACAATCAATTTTTGGAAAGTGCAAAGGACAGACTTATGTGAATGAAAAATAGCTTTCACTGTAAGTAATGAGTCCCTTTCACTTGTTTGCTTGTGGAATATGAAGGAAGCGAGTGAGCTGTCATACCAATGGAAATTGTCAAGTGGCAGCTGCTGGTGGTAAGGAATAGCTGAAGGGACTGTTGATATTAACGAGACCACAACAGGCCTGCAACCCACACTCACCACTCATGAGTGTTTTATTTTTTTTTCAGCCGGCAATGACTTCCTTAGGCTCATGTGTTGCACATAGATGCCCATCAGCTCCTAAAATCATGCTGCTCCTATAATGAGGAAACCCATAATGGTAAATCCTGCTTGGAGCATCCTCTGGCTGTGCTGGTTGCACCAGAGGGTATGTGCATGGAGAGCAGGGGGTGCTTCAGCTGGCGAGCAGGCTTTCCTCATTATCTAGATGTGAGAGCCACAAGGGTCGAATAATGCAGAGGGTGTGGAGTCATATTAATCATACTGTCACATGCATACAGATCCACTCCAGAAACAGGAGTTCACACCACTGCATGCTGATGCAGTGCATAAGATTACAACCAACCATAGAGGTATTTAGGCTCATGCCACAGGACTCTTCATATTTTTCTACTTAGCTTGCAGATCACGCTTGATAATATTCAGGAATGTGTGCTGTAATGGCAGTCCTCCTTTTGTAGCTCTGGCTCAGCAGTGCTCCCATGCACCTGCGTCTGATCTCTGTGTGGGAGGAATCCAGCTATTTCCCCTCAGTGAGCCATCAGTGGTTACCTGTTGTGAGCCTTACAAAGCAAATGTTCACATATCACTGGCTGTGTATTCATCCCCACCCATTCTGCACACAGTGCATAGGGACTAAGTGCAATCATTTGCATGGATATAGCTTTGAGAAAACACTGTGACTAAAGTCCCTCCCACCCACAATGGAAAGCAACCTTTGATCTGGATGGCAAAGAGTTGTATCTCTGCCTCTTGGCACTGCAGGGGCAGAAAACTACATGGGTGCAGCATTTAAGATTAGAGTCTCTGCTTGTTGAACAAATAGATGAGGTCCAAATGTTTTTTAAATTGTCAGGGGTAGGATTCCCTTCTTTTTTCCTGTTTAAAGTTGTGTGACAGTCTCTGGAGGTGCCACTGAAGGCATTTCTTTTTAAATCAAGCATTTAAATTATTCAGTGAAGTGAAGCCACTGAGTTTCCTTCAGTTGTATCCCAAAGCAGACGATAAAAAATGTGTTGCTGTTGCATGAAGAAGCTGAAATGGAAAATGTAGATGATGCTGTGGGCTATAATTCAACAGATGAACAGAAGATACATTTCTCCCAAGCTCCCTGCTTCTGAAGTAATTCAATTCTTTTTATTTTATTGATTTATGCTGGACACGGTAACGTCTGCTGTGCATGTGAGCAGGAAGGAATTTCTAAGAATTCAGCCCCTGAGAAGAAATATCATCTGTGTGGAAGATGACAAATAGTGACAAGTGTGTATGAATGTGTGTATATTTTATTGTGCTTCTGTCCTTGTAATGAAGCATTCTGAGACTATTTCTGCTCAATATTACTATGGGCCATGTTTTATTGACACTTTTGTGTTTTAGATTTAAAATAAAAAAGAGTTTATTTTAAAATGATGTCAGGCATTTCAGTGGAGAATTTTTCTTTTAAAGGTTCAGGAGAAAAATTATCATTCATTTGGAGTTGTGTTTTTGTCCACATGAGAGTTACTGTTGAAAATCCAGCATTAAGTATCCTTTTAGCATCATTTCAGAATCTCACCAGCTCCTGGAGGAAATATCTGCCTCTCCAGCGGCCAAAATCTCCACCATGTTCACAGCTAATTGGCAAGTTTTTCTGCTATTTGAAGCTGGGAAGGTGTCATATGAGATAGCAGATGGCAAATTGTTCCCTTATGCATCCAAAAATGACACTAAGAAGAGTGCTCAGAGTGAACCAAAAAAGTAAAACTTCAGGCTGGAAAACCAAAGAGAGTGAGATTAACAATGTTAAAACTCCAGGAGCAGAGGGGAACTGAAGAATCGAGTGGGTTAATTTCCGTCAAGGAACATTGTCCTCACATGTATAAAAGTACTAAAACTTGTATGTTTGTTTTTCCTTTTTGAATTCTTTCATCAGAAAATAACAAGAAGCTGTCAACTTTGTTTGTCTTTCTGGCATTTTAAATTTTGCAGCCTTTGAAGATATTAGGAGTTTTTTCATTAAATCCTCAACATGTCTGTTTCTGTCAAACTTTACCCTGACAGAAGGACAGTTCTCTTTTTTTCCACCTCAATTTGTGTGGTTCTTTCTGTATTTAAAGATTCTTCCTGAGTGTTTTGATTTTGCTGAGAATTATATTGGTACGAACTGTCTCATTCCTCTTCCAAAGTGTCCTCCTCTGAAGGGTCTTATTTCTTACATTCCTGAACTTCTAGAGAGGTTTTTGTTGACCATAATATGCAATTTAAAGATGCACGCTACCAATTTTACATGTCAAAATTATTTTCCTTGTTAAGAGAGTGCTACACATCCCATGAAAACTGTTCCTCCGTGGATCTGAAGAAGCTTTTTCAAGTTTGAGCTATATCAGCTTCGGCTTCATAGACACATCACTACATGTTAACTAGACACAGAGGGTGTTATAAAGGACACTATTAAGATGCTTCAGGTGTTATTCAGTTTAGCCTTGGCTGCATCTATTGTTTCTTGAATCTTTCTTCTGTAAGTTCCACAACTTTAGGGAAGAGCAATCTTAACTTGCTGCAAGGCAATGAAGCATGGAGTTTGTTCCACTAATTAGGTTTTCTTCCATGTGAGTTTTGTTTGTTGCAGAGTCACATTTATTTCAATATCATGCTGTGTTAGTTGGCTTTAAGGACCCAGATACACACTGTGGTTTGATTTTTTTATGCAACCAGCATTTTTCTGCAATCTACTGGATCTAATTTATTGCACTGATATGACTGCTTAGGTTTGGGTCTAATCACCCAAGACACATTTCTTTAAAATATGTCTTGGATGACAGGATCACAAGTAGACAGGCAAGACAGACATGCCTCCAAGTTGACCACTAGTATTTAGATATCTGTTGACATTACTTCCCATAGAAAATCAAATGTATTTGAGGTTTGGCTCCAATTTGAAATCAGCAGATAAGGGTTCACATTTTCATAGTGTCTCCTGTTTCTTTCAGTTTGCTCTCTTGTGTGTTTTTTGAAGTGTTTGTTTTCTTGTCTTTTGATTTTGTCCCTTCCTATTTTATCTTGGTAATTACTTTCTTTGTGTTTTTGCTTGCTTTGTTTTCCCTCCTGTCTGATTGCCTTATTTGCTCATTCAGTTCAGTTCAGTTTTATTCATATAGCACCAATTCACAACAAAAGTTGCCTCAAGGAACTTGATATTATTAGGTAAAGAGCCTAAAATATTAGAGAGAAAATCCCAGCAAACAGACAATCCTCACTAAGAACTTGGTGATGGTGGGAAGGAAGAACTCCCTTTTAAGTAGAAGAGACCTCCAGCAGAACCAGGCTCAGGGAGGGGCAGCCCTCTGTCTCGACTACTCAGGGCTTGAGGGGAAAGAAAAGAGAGAACAGGAGAGCATAGAGAGACAAGGGCTAGGATCATTAGTTTGTGTTCAAATGTATTTACCTGCGTCCATTGAGCTCTGAGTGCAGATAATTTTGTCTGTCCCCTGTCAGAGTGCAGTCTGTCTGCTCGCTGTCTCCCTTGTCCTCCTCCTACATCTTGTGCTTTGGATTCCTGGGCTAGTGTTTAGACTTAGCGTATTTCTAGATTTCTTCTTCTTTGGCCCGTAAAGGCTCAGTTTTTCTTTATTAATTCTGGTTTAGTGTCCTGCCTTGGGTCTTTTCTCTTGTGAAGTCATAACACAATGGGTGCTACACAAATTATTATTTTGGCCATCTGTTGCTAAGCAAGCATGAGATTTGTCTGGCAACAGGTTAGTCAAACTGCTGACAGGACAGAGTCATTTGCAGCTTGCCAGAGGGCACAGGACAAGATGGATTTAGTGTTATTTGTACAGTATGTTGTGGAGTGGTATTATGTTACACAAAAAATCAAAACTACACAAATAGAAATACATATACAGAGTACCTTTTAGCCTTTGTTCTTCTTGCTGTGGGATTCACCAGTACTGCTGGAGTTTGTATCTCTTCATCTGGCCTGCTCATTGATGACATACTTTCCTGCTATGTCATTGTTAGTAATCCTCAGGATGTTGAGGATTACTAACTCAAGTGGTCTGAGTAACTGGATAACTAGTCCACTCATAACCTGAGGGCCCAAGATGCATTAAAAACAAGTACTGACAAGGTTGTATTTATGTAGAACAGTTTGCATGAAAATTCAGGAGATTTCTGGACAAGGAGAGAGCAGTAACATGTTCTGAAAAAACTTTGTATCTTCATGGATATATTTTATGAGAGCAGGCAGCTACAAACTTCAGTCACTCTGCCAATCATGTGGCATAGTCTCTGAAGCACGACTTCTACTGAAGAGACAGTTTCAAGCATGCCTCATATGGTTACCAAACATGCTGTAACAGGATTAAAGTCACATCGTGACCCTTATTTTACAAGTGACCAGATATGGCAGATGACAACCACCGTTGAACTTATGTGGAAGCAACTGCACCAGCACACTGTGACACAATCATGTGACAGGCAAGACAAACTGAGCCCAATGAACTGCCATCGGATGATAGCAACTAATTAGAGAGTTTTCTCTTCTGCTCAAGGGGCTGTCTTATGATTAAGAGAGCTCAATGAATATGTATACGATTTGAGCACAGGGATGCCAGGATCTAGGTCAGGCTGCTGGTGGATGATGAGTTGCCTGTGAAATGAAGCAAGGAGGTATGCAGCAACACCATGCTATTCAGAGAAACCCTCAAGAGGCACTCGGATGTGAGGAACCTTAACTTTTCCAGATTATGTTTCTAATACGTTTATGGGTTCTTGGCATTCAGAGGGATGTGGCTCATCTAGCTGAGGAGCCCTAAATGACTTCTCTGAGGATCATTTCTGTCTTTTACAGCTTGGCATTTAAATACAGCAACTGGATTCATTGATTAGACAATCTACCTGCTCTACAAACAGAATATGAAATAGATATTTCCACAAAGATGATGAAGTGGTGTCATATGTTGCCAGAGAAATCTGTGGAAGAGTCTTCCTACCTTCCTTCCTTCCTGTTGTAAAAAGCATACCTGTAAACCATGCAGAGTCCCTAAAGACAAACGAGTGAGAAATAGAAATAAAAAGGCAAGGATTTGACTGTCGTGGTTCAGACATTCCAGTGACCCTTCAGTGGTCTCTAAGGTAAGGTGGGTGTGCATTGCAGAGCTGGTAATGATGTTTTTAGCTCATGATCTCTTCTCTCTTCAGAATCATTACAAAAGAAATTGCAACAGCTGAAAAATTTCATAGTCTGTGCTACAAACCACCGTGGCTGAGTACATGATCTGCATTAATAATACAATCCACCTGATAAGCTGAGTTCAAAGTTAAAGTTTCCTTTGGAAATGAAGTGGCAGAGAAAAGAAATGTCTGCCACACATCTCAGTCCTCCCAACTGCCTCACATGCCTAAGGAACAGATCTGTCAGAGGATATGAGAAATGACCCCAGTACTATTTTCTTTTATTAAAATGTGCGAGCATTTTTTTACCACTTGCAATCACACTTGGGAATTATGAAAGGCTATATGATTCCCATATGCATGACAGCTCTCAATAAATCCAGATATTTCTTTTTGTTCATTTTCCTTTAGAGGGAAAATGATTGGAATGAATTACTGTATGTATGCCACATTTCAAAGCATAAACCACATACAGCTGAACCCGTTATAACTAGCTTTTCAAAACATGCTTACATAACTGCAAATGTACCTGTGACTGTAATTCTCAGCCTATTATCACTGGAGACTGTCTTGACATTCACACCACAAAAGTTTTTTTTTATCCATGAATTCTGTAGCTGGTTACAACTAGAACTTGCAGTGGAGTTTGACAGTCTGAAACATCCTGACTACACTCTATAATAAGGAATCCCTTCACTTTATGGGACCTTGAACCTCTTTCTCAACATAATGAACACCCTGACAGGAAGTGGCAGAGTATCACCACAGTAAAAAAAGGCTGCTCCCTGTCCCCTCCACTGAAAAAACCCACGCCCCAGAGTTTTAGTAATGTGGAAGAGCAGCTGCCGGCATCACATTTCTTAGTGCTCAATCAGTGTAATGGATGGGTCCCTGCGACAATGATGGTGACACACACACTTGCACACGCATCAGTTTCATACATATACACACAGAGCAGCCCAGTTCTGTAATGGCCTCTGTAGTTTCTTTGACACACAGAAGATAAATGAGCCAAAATCCCTCACTGTTCTGCTCAGCATGCTAAGTAAAACCACCTCACATCAGTGCAGCCCAGTTGGACAAAGCAGCAGAGTAGAAATGGACTAAACACAATTTTTCAGTTGAGTTCAATTGTTCATTTGAACTGTTATGTATGACTGGTTATTCACACACACTCACTCCTTCTCTAATTGTAACTTGAACATCATCACACTGCAGAGATTTAATAATCACTGTTTTTTTCTCTTTAGAAGAAGTTAGAGGACTGACAAAGTAATCAGATCATCTGAAACGGAGGATGACAAATGTTTTTCCAGCTCAGCTCAGGGGAGATGCTGATTGATGCGATGAAAGGAATAAACTTTTCTTTTAGTCTTGAAGAAGAACAGTATATGATTCAGGTTTCAAACTAAAATATACCACATAAATAATAGAATCTTCTTCATGTGCCACATTATTTGTTTTATATATCTGTTCAAGAGTTGCTGGTCAGAATTATTTTAGATTTTCGTCCTTATTTTTTTGAATGAAATGAAACACATGTTATAGGTGCAGGGACAGAGTTTGACCAGTAAGTAACTGTCAGTTCCTCAGTTACTCATACTCTTCAGTCAACAGTGTCAGTCTCAGTCTCAGTTAAAGAATTCAATAATGAGACCAGAGAATACAAATAAAAATGACTGCAGTTATAGAACTATCAGCTAATCTGTGCAAATCCCTAACAGCTATGCCTAACACCGGAAAATTCATTAGAAAAGATAAATAAAGCAAGTGCTGTATTCAAAGGAAAGACACGATGCAAGCAACCAAGGTGAATGTGTAAATACAGCTGAACAAAAAAAGCAGAAATTTATGCAATAAAAATACAAAACAGATACACTAACACTTTTTTTTTTAGCACAGTCTCACACAAACAGATTTGAGAGATTGCAAGAAGCTCCACTGTCTGTATTTTCTTTTTCATCTTGCACTGCTATTGTCTGACGCCAGAAGGCTGCAAATTTTTGCCTTCAGCTTAACTTGGTTTCTGCATTAGACATTTATTATCAGTAGGAAAGGATAAATGAACTGAAACTGAATTAATTCATTCAGTGTTATTTCAGTCTAAAACACACCCAACTTTTTCACAGATGGTATACTTGCCCTTGAAAAGTGTTTCCTATTCAACAGGGATGCTGAAAATGGAAACAAAACATAGCACTTAAACAGGCAAAATGCCATTTTTAGCAAGCAGCAACCTGGGAATTTGTTTCCAGTAGTTTTGCCACAGTAGTTTTACAGCATGTTGTTTCACAGATGTCCATTTCAAAGCAGATGAATTAAATGTTTGCAGACTGAACTCAAAAAAGTTTATATTAGACTTTATTAGACTTTCTAAAATTTATTGTAAGTCCTTTCACAAAAACAGGAAATGCCAACAGTACAGATGCACATAGATGTTTTTCTCTCCCTATCATGTCATAAAATTCAATAGCAGAACAAACATACAGATTCTTACTTAAGGAAATGCAGCACTATCGCTGTAGAAAAATGAATCTCAAGTAGAAGACCCATTTTGCAAATTTGCTCAGAGCTGCATTTAGTATCATTTTAATTAATCAAATGAGTCTGTGTTTTGTGAAATGTGTCCTTTAATGATAAATCCATAGCTGCAGCTGTATGGACTTTCTTAAAAGCTTATTGTTTTGGTTTATTCTTCATATGTTTGAATGTCACTGCTTTCTTTTGTAGTTTTCAGAAAAAAGCTCTGGATTATCACAGTGGACACATCCTTCTTAGCCTGTCTCTGAAGTTATTTATGACCAGAAAAGTAAAAAGCAGGGTGAATATTGGATTTTCACAGAAGCATGAATGACTTGCTTTTGTCATTTAAATAATAAAACTACATGATTTTTATTGCATGTAATGGTGGAAATTTGCATCAATAAATAGTTGCATCAATAGTTACATACAAGCAAGAGATATGTGGGGAGACGGCTCCCTGTCTGTAGGTGGAGTGCTGCATCTTTTTCAATCTGTGGTTGTCATAAGGCATTACGCTTTACTGGGGCTTTGCTAAATGTAAAATATATTTCATGGAGCAGAAGCTATAGGCTTTTACTTTCTTTATTCTGTGTTAAATTTCCTGCGTCCTGCTGGAGAAGCAGATAACAGAAGAGTTGCTTTTACTCCTTTTAAAACACAAAATAAAAAGTGAATATTTTTTAGATTAGAATATTTATTTGAATGGTAAATAATGACTATATATTTTTCAAACATAAATGGGTGCTGTTGGATAAGTGGAAGAAAATGGATGGATGGATGACTGGATGGATGGTAGGATGGATGGATAGAAATAGGAGCTGTATGCCTGTGGAAAACTCATGCAGGGTAATAGGTTTGAGAATTCCACTATATGTACAAAAGTATTGGATCACCTACACTTTACACCTATTGGAGCTTTTATGACATCCCATTCCAAATCCTTAGACATTAATACGGAGATGGTCTTCCCTTTGCAGTTTACATGCTTCTGGGAAGGCTTTCTAAAAATTGTTGTGTGGCTCTGTGGGAATTTTTATTCATTCATCCAAAAGATCATTTGTATATTTGAACACTAATTTTGGATGAGAGGGATTGGTTCGCAATCTCTGGTGTAGTTCACGCCAAAGGTGTTGGATGGGGTTGAGATCAGAGCGCTATGTGAACAAATCAAGTTTCCCACAGTAAACTCATCTAACCATGTTTTTATGGACCTTGCTCTGTGCACTATGGCATAGTCATGCTGGAACAAGAAAGGATCTCCAGCAAACTGTTCCCACAAAGTTGGAAGTATAGAAATGTCCAAGATGTCTTGGTAAATTGAAGCACAAAGATTTCCCTTCACTGGAACTAAAGGCCCCAGGCCATCTCTAGAAAAAAAAATTCTCTGGGTATTTGGCAAACCCAGACTCATCCATCAGACTGCTAAATAGAGAAGTATGATTCATTCCTGTTTCCACTGCTCCAGAGTGCAGTGGCTGTGTGCTTTAGACC
Source organism: Etroplus canarensis (assembly GCA_015106775.1). Lineage (NCBI taxonomy): Eukaryota > Metazoa > Chordata > Actinopteri > Cichliformes > Cichlidae > Etroplus > Etroplus canarensis. Next base: position 21,387 of record VUQH01033666.1, on the reverse strand, counting down.
ACTCTATCCAACACTTGGCATTGTGCTTGGTGATGTAAGGCTTGCTTGCAGCTTCTTGGCTATGGAAGCCCATGCCACAAGCTCCTGGACCACAGTTTTTGGGCTGATGTTAATGCAAGAGGAGGTTTGGAACACTGGAGTAAGCAGAGGGTTGGTGACTTTTCTGGACCTCAGCACTCAGCAACCCCACTATAACTTTATGTTGTCTGCCACTTTGTGGCTGAGTTTCTGTGGTTCCTAAATGATTCCAGCTTGCAATAATACCACTTACAGGTGATTGTGGAATATCTAGGAGGGAAGAAATTTCATGAACTGACTTGTGACTGACTTGACTTGCAATTGGGAAATCCCATTACACACTTGAATTTAGTGATCCCGTATGCATTAACCATCCTTTCAAAATGTTTATAAACGCAGACTGCTGGCCTAGGTGCTTGATTTAATACACCTGTGACAATGGGACTGAATTAAACACCTAAATTCAGTGATTAACAGGTGTGGTCCAACACCTTTGTCCATATAGTGTTTCTTTTCCTCAAATCTGAACCTCCTAACCACAGACTGTAAATTAAAGATGCCACTTTGACATCACTGACTAGTTTGGGGTATTTTGAAGCCTCAGGTTTTTTTTTTTGGAGCCAGAAGTTGCCATATTCAGACAAGAGTGTATGGAGTTCTAAGTTATTAGCTAATGCTTGCAAACTTGGTTATCAAACGGCTTTGAAAAATGTACTGGTACAATACCAGACACACACTCCATTTTTTGTCGTACCATGATATTGACACTGGACTCAATGAAGATACTGCCTATAGTGACTGAGCCATTCAGGAGTTAGCCTCAGGCAGCTACTTCAGGAACTGTAGATTCTGGCCATTTGAGTGGAAAAGAGGTTATTAGTTTTAAATGTTGATTCTACCTCTATCACAAACAAACACTATGATCAAATAGCACAGGTTAACACGCAGAATGCTACATGTCTGAATAATGGAAAAATAGCTTAGCAGCAATAATGCTGCTCGGATGTTCAACACTCTTGAAAACTATCTATTCATTACATTAGTATGAACTAACCGGTTTATTTACAAGAATTTAAAAGAAATCAGTGATGTGGGGTGTGGTTGCTTGAGTGAAAAGTGAGGGTCTGTCCATCAGCCTAGGAGTTTGCCATGTGGAGGAGAGGAGAAGAGAGAAAGAGAGCTTAGGCAGGTCTGCTCTGTATACTCCAGGTTGCAATCAGCCGCTGGCGACAAAAGGGAATTTTATCCTATATTTTGATGAGACAGTGTAGAATAGACAGAGTGAGTGAGGCGGAAGGACACACAGGAAATGGTCTGGGGTGGGCACAAACCCAGGCCCATGCAGCAAGGACTCTAACCTTGGGTGTGCGGGTTACCAAATGCCAACTCAACCAGGTGAGCTACAGTATAGTGCCTCCACTGCTTTATGCAGTTTACTTATAGTATCTGGTCAGATGATTTTTTTTGACAATATGCAAGACACTATTGTAGGCAGCTGATGGGATACTGTTCCTTTAATATTATATCTGTTTCAAGTGGTAGTTTGAAATAGACCTCCTACAACATTTTTAATTATATTAAAACACCAGTATACCTTGGTCATATTTAATTAACCTAAATGTTATATGCATTATCTGTTACTGAAAAGTAACCACTATCACAGATATATCTGTTATGTTGTGGAGTGGTATTATGGTACACAAAATGAAAACTACACAACTAGAAATACATATGCAGAGTCACTTTCAGCCTTTGTTCTTGTTGGTGCAGGCTTCACCAGTACTGCTGGAGTTTGTGTCTCTTTATCTGGCCTGTTCATTGCTGAGGTCTGTTGCTGATGCAGAGCAGGTGTGGGTGGTACCGCTACTCTCTCTCTCTTAACACACACACACACACACACACACACACACACACACACACACACACACACACACACCACTGCTGAGAGGGTTCACACAGCTGTAATTGCACTCCTGCCAAAGCTACAGGAAATGGGGTGGCTGCGGGTAGAATCAGAGGAGAGCATTGCAGCAGGCAGCAGGGAAATGAACTCAGAGAGAAGCTTGAAGCCAGCCAACCAAGGGCCACTACAAGGCCTAATTACACAGTGAACATGACTAATGATAAATCTGTGCTCTGGTGGTGTTGTGTCTGAAATATGCAGCGCTCATCACCCAATCAGCTCATGTCTGTCTCCCAGATGTATAAGCATAGCAATAGTAGTAAGTTACCACTACCTATAGGTCTCACAATGTCTCCTGCTTAGAAGTGACACTTAGAGGGTGATGGATAGCCTAGAGCTTGAACCACAAACATATTCTATGGCTGCATGAACTATAGATTTAATGTGTAGGGGTTTCATTGTGTAGTAAATGTGCAGTTTAAATTGCACATGTGACAAATTTGAGCCAACATGTATATTTGTGTATATTTGAGTGATTTGATTTGCAGTTTTATTGTGAGAGTACGGAGCCCTTTTGTCAGTGACACAACTCCTCTCCTGCATACATATGCACAGACATGCACACCTCCACCTTTGAGCTAATCTTTTGACAGGTTAAATTCCTCCAAGTTTCCCTTTGTTGTTCAATCAGGAGAGTGATGAAATGGAAATAGAGCTCCCCTGAGAGCACAGCCTCCAATACATACTCTCGGAGAAGAATATTCTGTAGGTATGGGGAAATGAAGTGTCTTGTAAATTTTTTTCTCAACTAACATGAGGAATGAGACTGTGATTGAAGCTGCAGGAGTTTAAGGAGCTGTCCAGATGCTGAAAGAGCACCAAGCAGCCTTTCACTTAGCAAAAAAAGCTGGTGGCTCTGCAGGGAAGTGATGTAATTTTAACATTTCTATTTGAACATTTTACTTTGGGGTTAATTTGAAGCAGGGATTTCATTTAAAGGACAACCCCCTTCTTTTTTTTATCAAACCAAAAAAGCCTGTAAAGAAAATTCCACTCTTAGTAGTGTTTCAGCTGAGTCAAAAATATTTCATTTGCATTCGCCTTTTACACGTTATAAATAAGAAAATAGAATTCAAGGCTTTTCTGCTTAGCCCATACCTTTTCTATTAGGTCTTAAAAGCTATTCGGAAGTAAAGGGCTTCTGCCACATATCTATATCTTGAATCTGCAATGAGTGTTGCAGCCCCGCATGTAGGAGAAAGCAAAAAGGAGGGGAGGAGTTCACGTCTTTTACTTTTCAAAGCTCCTCTGGCAGAAGAGCTCATTCTTTGGCTGGAAAAGCGCGGAGTTGGCAATGAGGCGTCCCGGCATGTGATCCCGTTTTAATCAAATGAATCGCTTCACCGCTGCAGCCTCCGATTAAACTTTCCATGCTGTTGCCCGTCCGACGGACAGCACTTTGGAGGTTTGTGTTGTGGACCGTGTTGGCTCCCGCTCGATCGTCCGCTGCGCTCCAGCTCTCCACCCTCGGCTCTCCTGGTTCAAAGGGGCTCACGCGGCCAGAGGAGCTGGCCTGGGTCTCCAGCACGCATGGAGGGAGACGTCATGGACAAGGTGGAGGCGACCACAGCGACCGTCCGTGACTTGGACCCCATCAGCGGGAGCATCCCGGCCACCAAAGTGGAGATAACCGTGTCCTGCAGGTGAGTCCACTCTGGTGCTGATGCTGCTCTGACTGCGTCAGGGGTTGGGAAGCTCCGCACGTTTTGGTTATATTTATATATACTTTATATATATATACTTTATATATATATATATATATATATATATATATATATATATATATATATATATATATATATATATATATATATATAAAACACCCCAATTTTTCAGTTTTTTTAAAAATTGAAGCAGTTCAATGTCTCATTGTACTCTGAAATGAAAGCATAGAACAGTCAAGCTGTTGAAGTTCAAAAAGAAATCATGGAATAAACCAAAATGTATTCTAAACTGCTGACTCAGCAAAGTAGCCACCTTTGGATATGAAATCTTCAATACCTGGCATCCACATTGACGGCGAAACAACTAAACAACATTCGGAAGAAGGGACTGCTCTCACGGCTAGAGATTGACGAGGCACAACACACATGCTACGGCAAGGGGGAGCCAGGACAAC
>VUQH01033666.1:0-11771 GCA_015106775.1 Etroplus canarensis | reverse complement strand
TTAAATATAGGCATAAATAATAATAATAAATAAATAATAATTAAAAAAAAATATATATAGGCATATATTTGTTGAGAAACTTCATAGGACATTAATTTCCAGTCCAGTCAGTTATGCATATATGTTTAAGTGCATAGCATTGCGTCAAAAGGTGGTCTTACATCTGGTTTCTTACGGTGCTAGTTAGCGTTTCTCATGTCATGCTCATTACGGTTTACTACCACTCAACTGCTGTTTGTTACTTTCACCTACTGATGCTCAGCACGTGTCCACCACTTATTATGTAGCTCCAATTCTCTGTTTCCATACTGTATGGTGCACTCACAGCTTTCTAATGCTTCACTAACATCATTTAGTGATATAATGTCTTTGTAAAGTATCATCATTTCTTTTCTTTTCGCTCCACACTTGATTGAATTTGTTCTTTCTGTTAACCAGAATCAGAATCAGAATATTTTATTAATCCCAGGGGAGAAATAGTATTTTGTTACAGATGCACAGTTTTATATATAAATGAATATAAATTTGAAAGGCAGCAGATATAAAAATTGTATAAAAATAAATAAAAAAATAAACCTGTCTGTATGAATTGCCAATGTAACATAAATAACTCTAGAGTTAAACACTGTATACAAATATGTAATATGTACAGTATGTACATATTACATATTTCTGTGGTGCATCATGTCACCACTGTCAGAGAGTCAAGCTATACTCCCATGATTTTACTGGCCTTGTGGATCAGTTTTTTGAGTCTTGGTGTCTATCTGTTATTCTCAGTCTGCTACCCTAACTCACGACAGCATAGATCATTTACCAAAATATGTATAAGGTAATGTTTTACTGTGCCCAGTGTGCTTCCTAGTGTACAATTTGTGGTGCTTTATATTGCCATTCTGTGAAGTAGCCAACTTGGATAGGGTGTGCCTGCAAAGATATCTGCAGCCCTGATTTTTTTTTTCCAGATTTCTGCAAGTTCACAGTAGACTAGGCGGGAAGTGCCCTGCCAGGGTAATAACAGCCATATAATACAGTTCCCTCATCTCCTTGTAAAAGAAAGCTTTCGCTGCACAAACCCTAAGCTGTCACAGTGTGCAATTAGCAGCGTTATTATTCCCAGATTGGACATTAGTTACACACCAAAAACTGTCGCAAAATAGGGAGTCACAGTATATGTATTTTCTCATTTATAATACAAGCAGAAGAGTGGATTTATAACTGAAATTCTGTTTCTCCCGTGAGATGACTGCCCAGGGAATGCTCTACTGCAGGTACTGTCGACCTGGAGAGATTTGAGGTTGAAACTGAATAATTAAACAGACGGAGGAGAAAAGGACACCTGGTGCCATCACAGTGAAAGACAGCAGATGTGTTTTTCACTAATAAAGGGTCCAGATTGTGTGTCTAATGTAACGTTAGGGAGTTATTTTTTCAGATCCAGACAATAGTAACATTACCCAATATCACCACTGTTCCACTAAATACAGAAATAGTAAAACCAACAACATGTAAAATTTTATCTGATTAACTTTTTTGCTCAAATTTCAGTTCAGGTTCTCTTTGTATGCCAGTATCTGATGAGCTGCCCTACATAGTATACTGTACATACTTTTGTGTTACAAAATATTCCATTTGCCCCCTAGGAAAATGGAATATTTCACTCTAAATAATGGGATTCCTCTTCTTTTTTAAAAGTACAACAGTGTATACCATCCACCTTTTGTTCTCTGACCTTTTTACCTCTTTACATCTGCTCAGGGGTGTATTAGACAAAAAGTAGTCCTACAGACTCCATGATGCGTGAGTGGAAAGGCCAGGTCTGTCTCCAGTCAAAGAGAGAGGGCCATGGGGCAGAAGAGAAAGTGAACTGACAGAGAAGACTTGAAATGCAAACCATCCTTCACTTTGACCTCCCAGCCATCTCCATCATCTCTAATATGTTATTTTTCATTTTAGTTTTTTTTGTCCTCTAAATCAGTCAGTTTTGACTTTCAAGCTTGGATTTGTCACTTCCTTTTAAGAACCAATGAGGCTGCAGCTTATTCACTTTCCAGTGAATTAGATACAATTTCTCCAACTTGCCAATTAGGACTTCGACATCTTTAAGGAAGTAGAGGAGAATGAAGGGACTAGTGAAATTAAGGCACCATGGGCATAGAATTAAATTCCGCATTTCTTAGTTTAATAATCAACCACATGGACCATGGAGCTGTTAAAATATCTCTAGGGATCTGACCAAGAGGGATTGTGTTCCTAATATATTCTTTTTTAATTAGAGTTCTGCAGCCAGCCATGCTTTAGAGGTCAAATCTCCTTCGCACTTGGCCTTTAGTAAAACCATTTATCAAATTTGTCCCTTTTTTGACACATTTCTAAAGCCAGAGAGAGTTTGCATGCCATGCCATTCTTGGTTGATGCTAATTCAGCATTTAGAGAGTTTCCTGGTCCTGCCTTATTGTATTTATCAATTCAAGTGTGCATAACCAGTAACTATGAGCTTAATTCACTGCTGAATAAACAAACATTACTTTGTGAGGGATGATTAAGCAGAGAAAGAAAGCTATTAAGATTATATTCAATTTTTTCAGAAGTGAAATTGAATTGACTCTTTTGTATTTATGTTTGTTAAACATCTTACAATGCACTGCTGACTCTTGCTTCAAGCGCAATAAAATATTAAATGCTTAAGTAAGAAAGAGGAGATTATTGCACTCAAAGTTTTAATGACGGTGTTGAGATCAAGAAGAAAAAAAAAAGAGTGTGTTTGCTGTTTTCATTACCCTGTTTCAAATGAAATGGTCATAGTGATCACAAAGTGCTATGCTCTGAAACTAGACAGATACATGCAATGGTGCGAATGAAAAGTAGCTGCATCTAATTACTTTTGTCCTACTTTCAATGAGCTTCAGCTTCATCAACAAACTTTTTCTACATCCGCTTTCTGGATAATGATCTTCTCTTATCCCACAGAGATTCGCAAAGAGAAGGAGTTAACTTTTGAAATAGGCAGCATTACTTCAGCAAAAGCAGATGGATTATCTAAGATGTTAATACCCATCCTACGGCGCTAATGTGTGTACTCTGGCCATGTGCACATTAAGCTGGTGGATTATTTGTACTGGAGTATAAATCTCTATACTAGTCATTTCTTTCTGAAATAAAAGTGTTTTGCAAGAAGAAAATTAAGGTATAACAAATTAAATGAAGGTAACTACAACAGGATGTCATGTTTTCCTGCTTTCCTTTTTTCCATGGTACACTTTTTTCTGCTCTCAGAGATGGGGTAAGGTGATGGACAAGATAATTGTTTGAGGGTAATGGATGCCAGACAGTAACAGGTGGATACAAAGAGGTGGTTAGTCACGGATGGCTTTGTTATCTCCAATGATAATTGCACTGACAATTTTCCAACTGTTGTCAGGTCACCCCAAGGCTAATACCCAATAAAACTGCATCTGTCATTTCCCCACGTATCCCTGCCACAGAAGATTTTGTGTCCAGGAATGCAGAATTACATGTACATGAATGATGGCCTGTTGCTTGGATTCAGTCCTGAACTCATCTATATTCATTGAAATCCTGCTGTCCCCTGAGGTGATGAGGATTTTTCTGAACTGTGATCAAGTTATTTACTGACATTTCTTGCAACCAGGAAACCAAAGTAAGACCAGCTTATAGGCTTTAGCATTATACTGATATGCTAATGAAATAAATAAAAACAGGAAAATGTCTTCCATTATGATTGCACTACTTGTCGTAAAAGTGGTGTCTCGTTTATTAGAATTTGTATAGAGGGGAAATATTAAAGGGAATTGCTTAAGTTTTTGGCTTAAAATAAGGATTACATGAATATTATTAGTGCTGATTGCGCCTCTTATCTCGAATGAGTCAATAAGCCAATCAGAGTGTCTGGCTGCTTGAAAAGGTGTTGGACGACGATGATCAGTGTTAACAAACTGGATAGCCCTTTCTAAAGGGTAAATGTTTTATTCAGCGAATTTCGTGTGTGGATAATGCTGTTGAATGTTTTCCTTTGAGAATGAATAGGAAGTGGTCTGAGTGAATGTGGCCTACAGTTCATTGACACAGAGCTGTATGAATACTGTATCAAACTCGACTAATATGAACTCATGGTGATTTCTTGAACTCATGGATGCTAAATGAGATTTGGCCTATAGATGCATAGTGATGAACATTTTCAGTCTATTGATATTGCTTTGAATGATGCAGTAAATCCTCATATGTAGTCTGTTTTGTGGCTTGTTGGTTCCTGTCGTGAGTCACCACAGCTGTAATAGAGCTGATAACTTATTAATCATCACACTTTCATCTGCGTTGTCATGAGCATATGAAGAAAACTGGATGGTGTGTTTCTGTATAGTTCATTATGCTGAAAACTATCATTAAAAGCATCTGACTGGATTGTACATGGTGCTGCAGAAATGTACATACTTTTAACCCACATTAATTAGAGTTGGACTGCAGTTCATGATGATTTTTATTACTGATTAATCTGCTGATTATTGTCATGTAGGTAAAATTACAGAAAAAAGTCAAGCATATGTGGCATTTTCCCATAGCTGAAAGTGATGTCCAAAATACAAATTTATAAGCCAGGAAATCACAGTTAAGAAGTTCATTCATCAATATTAAATTAATACTTGTCACTAATTTTTTATTGTTGATAAATCATTGTTGTAGCTGTAATTTAAATTGTTGACTGGCTCCCAAGCCGCATGATTGATATAGAAATAACACACTAATCCAGCTCTGTGAAACTGTTATACTGTAAATGTACCTTTTGGCTGCTCCCTCATATTCTCCACCAAGGGTTGCCACACAATGAACCTAAAATTTCTGGAATGTGTGCCATTTTATTTACTGTGTTTTTAGTAGTGCATCTCATTTAATTAGAATATTAGGAAAAGGTTATTTTTTAATAATTTAATGCAAAAAGTTAAACTTTCATATATTCTGTATTCAATATATCTACATTACATTTCAAATTATTACATTATTTCCTAAGCTCAATCAAAAAATATTTCATTTATACACTCAATATTTGGTTGGAGCGCCTTTACCTGCGAATGTGGTGTGACATTGGAGTGACTAGCTTTTGAGATGCAGATGCAGAGGCATTATGGAAGCCTGGGTTTGTTCTGATTGCAACTTGTATTTTTGTTTCTCATCTTCATTTCTCATCTACATTGTTACAGTACTCCATAGTGGGGTTCAGGTCAGGCAAGTTGACTGGCCATTCAAGTACAGTAATATCACGGTCAGCAAGCCATTTTGGTGCTATGGGCAGCTGCTCAGTCCTGCTGGAGAAGGAAATCGGCATATCCATAAAGCCTGTCAGCAGATGGAGGGATAAAGTGATCTATAATATCCTGGTAGATGGCAGCATTGACTTTGGACTTGATAAAACGCAGGAGACCAACCACCACCTACACCAGATTATCACTGACTCTGGGAACTTCACACTGGACTTCTCCACTCATCATCCAGATTCCAGGACCTTGATTTCCAAATGAAATGTGACATTTAAAATTTTGACACACTGAGCAACAGTCCAGTTCTTTTTATCCTCAGCCAAGATAGATTCTTCTAACGTCTCTGGGTCAGGTGTGCCTAGATGTTAGGAATGCAAAAGTTGTAGTTTCTTTCCTGAAGTTGTCTGTGCGTGGTGGCTTTTGATGCATTGAGAGTAGCTTTAGTCCACTTCTTGTGAAAATTTCCCAAATTCTTGATTAACTTTTCATGACAATCCTCTCAAGGCTGTGGACATCCCTGCTGCTTGTATACATTTCCCTACCACACTTTTCCTTTCCAGTCATCTTTTCAATGATATGCTTCAATACAGCACTCAGTGGACAGACAGACTTTTCAGGAATGACTTTCTGTGGCTTACCCTCCTTTTGGAGGATGTCAGTGATCTTCATCTGGTCAACTGTCCAAATTTGGTTAATATTGATCTGAAAGCATCACATAGTTGCTTCAGATTTGTTGCCTGCACATCCAATCCTATCCCACAGATTTGGTGACTGTTGAGGCCATTTAAATACAGTGAAGTCACTGTCATGTTAAAGAAACCAAATTGAGATGATTTGAGTTATGTGACATGCATTATCCTGCTGGAAGCAACCATCACACTGTCATCATGAAGGGATGGACAGCAACAGTACTCAGGTAGGCTGTGGTGTTTAAAAATGCTTTTAAGTTGCAGCCTCAGTTTCCTGTTCTCACCTGACAGAAGTGGCACCCAGTGTGGTCTTGTGGTTCTATATCCAATTTGCTTAACGTTTTAAAATATTGTTCTTTCAGCTTTATGAGCTAGTATTGCCTTCCTATCAGCTCAAAGCAGTCTAGCCATTATCCTCTGACCTCTGGTATCTGTAAAACACTTTAGCCCTGAGAACTCCTGCTCACTGGATATTTTCTCTTTTTCGGACCATTCTCTTTAAACCTTAGAGCTGGTTTTGTGGGAAAATCCCAGTAGATCAGCAGTTCCTGAAATACTTAGACCACCCTTTCTGGCAACAGCAACCATGCTACATTCACAATCACCTAAATCACCTTTCTTTCACATTCTGATGCTCGGTTTGAACTTCAGCAGGTCATCCACGACCATATCTACATGCCTGAATGCATTAAGTTGCTGCTATGTGATTGATTGATTAGATATTTGTCTTAACAAGCAGTTGAACAGGTGTACCTGTGGTATTAACTATGGTTCTGTGTGTGTGCGTGTCTGTGTGTGTGTGTGTGTGTGTGTGTGTTGAAATTAAGAATTGTGTACCCTTGAAAAAGGTACGCACCCTCTGAGAGCTTTGTAGTGGCAAACAGCTATTAAAGTTAGAGTCCATTTTTACTATCACCTCTCCTTTTGTGTCCTCTGTGTCTTTTCGCTAAACTTTAATGTGCTTACTGTACTGCTCAGTTTGAAATGAAATCTCAAGGGCAGTGTGGTTTATGTAAAGTGAAGTATGGTTGTTGAATTACCATGCAATTATGTTGTAGCACTTTGCATATGGCATTCTGTTATTACACAGCATAATAGAGGAAGCATTTATGTTTAGTATGTGTACAACTATTGTGCTGCAGTCTTAAACTGAATTGTATTACATATACACATGCAGGACTTGATTTTGAGATGCACCTCCTCTCTTCTCTTACAGGAATCTGTTGGACAGAGACACTTTCTCCAAATCTGACCCAAGTAAGTTCTCAGATTTTAGGATGATGATTGCTGCTTAGTTTTTCCTGTGGGAAATTTTCCTCAGAATATTGTTCACTGCGCCTAATATCTTTTACAAAGCTTCACTTTTATTTTTGCTGAGCTCAACTTTGATTCAGTTTACTGTGCTATTTCAAAGTGTTCCTTCAATAACTGCATATCATTTGCACAATAATGTGACAACCTTTCCTTGCTGAGAGCTAAAGTACCTTAATGCATGCAGGGTATAAACGCCAGCCTTTGAATACAAATGGCTATCTTTTGGTGAGACACGTGGGGAAACGCCATAAAGGCATTTTCTTTGCTACTCCCTGCAGGATAGAGAATGGAAGGGAGACATTTAACATAATAAGGAGGAGGTACAAGCCCTTTGTGTAAATAACCTACTGGGAAAATATCACACTCACCCTGTTTTGTGTTTGCATGAAACTGAATCGTGGTATATATGACAGGTCATGCTGCATTCACTCACCTTCATTTAAAGTTGCAAAATCCAATGGGAATCAGGAGAATCCCACTGTTAGGAAAATGTGTTTTGATTGCATAGCTGCTCCTGTGTTCCAGGGGCTCTCAATCTTGATTTTTTCTTTGATTGTAGACATTATACTCAAAACCATCAAGCTTGGCACTTCATTATGCTGTCAGGGCGTGGCAGGATAATTAATCATGAGTGTCAACAAAGAAGGAACAAAACAAACATGATCTGAAGTGCCAGAATTCTTGATTGAGATTGTTCAATGACATTGTGTTCCCCTGCTTTGCCTTTCTTTCTCTCTTTATTGCTGTCCCTGACCTCCTCACTTCTCAGTGGTTGTGTTGTACACCCAGGGCGTGGAGTCCAAACAGTGGAGAGAGGTAAGAGATCACAGCCGTATCTCTGTCAACACAACTCAATCAGCTCGTGTCTTCTCCACGACAGCTCACTCTCTGTTTACCCCACTCCCTCCCCTCCTCTGTCTCGAGGTAAATGCTGTGAGTGCCAATCATTTGCGATTGATTGACCTTGTGAATACTGGTGCTTAGGTCAGCACTGTGTTAGCTGTGACTGATTAAGGTGGCAGCTACATGTATAAAGATTTTCCTCTGTGCCACAATCCCCTCTGGTTCCCCCTCTGAGCAGAGAGGTAGTTTGCAGCAAGACAAGGGCTCCTTCTGGGATTGTTATGTGACACTGTAATCCCAAATCAAAGACATACAGACAAATTGCATCTGAAATTAAATTGCAGTTCTTATTAATTTGGTCTGAGGCAATCCAACTATTCTTTGTATTTTCACACTCAAATTATTTGTGATTGAAAAGTGCTGTGGACTGGCCTTACAGAGACTTTGGTGTTGCAATGATGTGGTTATGTGACACCAGATTTAAGTGGGAATGGGAAACATTTGACACCTCAATGCAAAGTTAAGGTTTTTTGTTATAGTTTTGTTTCTGTGTTGCCTCTTATAAAGGACACAGGTTGGACCAGAAGTTTTTATGGTACAACCGGATTGATAACATGGATTTCAGCATAATGTACTTTTAGCTGCTCCCTTGTATTCTCCCTAGAGGCTCGCCATTAATCTGCATTGGTAATTTGTCAGAGGTTTTACACCAAATGCCTTTCCTAACACAATCCTTTATGGTGAGAGGGCCTTGTGTCCCCACCTGGAATCAAACCAGAGACCTTTCACTTGTAAGGCGAAAGTGTAAACCTCTACACTGTGGAGTTTAGCATACAGTGGACAAATAAGTACTTAAACAGCTAAACTCTAATGTTTATTCTTATATCTCCCAGGCAACAGTCGGATGATATCATGGTTTTGACCTGGTTGTGATTTGCAACATTATTGCAATAAGTCATTACAGATTTCAAGAAGCTTTACCAAACTTGAGAGGTATATACACCAGAGGAATAGTAGCTTGCTGTTTAATTTAAACTCTCTTGCCCAAATATGAATCTTCTGGATCTTACAGGGAAAAATGTGTTAAAATTGAAAGAATGTTTTATGTGTGAGACAAATATCACTTCAGTGTCCACTTTTATACCTGCCAAATTGTAAACTGGATCTGATCCAGAAGTAAATTTAGACCCCCCCCCCAGGTTTCATGTTCTTTTTCCAATTTTTAATGTAATTAGCATAATGTACAGTAATTATGAGGGAAAAATCAGACCTCTTCAGACATCAGCTTGTTTCTCGAGTTCATTTAGATCTGATCTCGGTTATCACATGAAGGAGTTGGCCCTGATCTGGGAGATATTAAGTGTCCTATATGGACAAAAGGTGCCAATTCTAGTTTCATAAAATAAAATTGTCTTGGCAACAAAAATCTGAGCTTGACTGTCAGACCTAAAGGATCATCCATCCTTAACTTGATAATCTACACCTACAGTATTGTCACTCTGCTAGCTGCTGTGTGAACTTCAGTATATTGTCTTTGTAGATCCATGATAAATTATCTTGATGCTTGTTAAGAGAAACAGCAAGAAAGGCAAAGACACATGAACCGAATGCAGAGAAAACATTGTTTGCACTAAAAAAGGCCACAATATTTAACAGGTTGGCAAAAAATTCCATCTGCTCTCTACAGTTTGGATTATAATGTCTAAAAGTTAAAAAGAGTATACCTATGCTGTAACTGAGGACAGAATCAACAAAAGCAGACCAAAAAAGACCAGCAGCAGATTGGATTGTGTAATATGAGTAAAATCAAGAACAACCGGTGAGAAATAACATGAGAAATTATCTTAAGGATCAACAAGAATTACCAGAAATAATGTGACTCATGCGCCATTTGAAATAGCACTGTGGGTACAAAGGGAGAGTGATAAAACATTCATAAGCTCCTACAGTAGTGACCCCTGTAGCATAGTGGTTTACACATTTGCCTTACAAACAATACAGTAGGTCCCTGGTTTGATTCCAGGTGGGGACACAAGCACCTCTCACCATGGAGGGTTGTGTCAGGAAGGGCATCTGGTGTAAAACCTTCTGAATTACAGATCTGGATTAATCCGCTATGGCAACTCATTGAGGAAAATACAAGGGAGCTGGTAAAGGTACATATATAAGCTCTCACAGTGATCTAAAGCCTACTATCTACCTTTTGAAAGAATATTTTAACTATGTATGCATGGACCTCCCAGAACCATAAACAGTAAAAATCCAGTGGAAAATAAATTCACTTGGATAATGCTGGATGAAACGTTCACTGTATCTGTTACAGATACTATATGCGAAGGTCAAGCAGTCCTGCAAACTAAGTAGTAAAACATTTTGCTCTTTAAGGGTGATTGCGCCCATAATGTAATTAAATTTATTTATTTTTCAAGGCTGGTATATTGACTCAGAACTAGTTCTAAGGATCTGCTGTCTGACTGTTGGAAGGTTAATGTGATGTTGTGGTGTACTAAAAAGATGACTGTCATAGTGGATGATAAACTGTGCAATATTCCAGATAGCCTCTCCACAGAGACATTGATGCTGTTGCTTTTAGAAAAAGCAGAGGTAGAAGGTTGAAAGAGAAGTACAGTATGGCTGTACACAGTGACCAATCACAGTGTGAAGTGGGTATGAAATGCCAGATTTCTGGTTTCAGAAAGTGACAGATAATGCATGACACAGACACCCATTATGTGACTTCAGAAAGGTATTCACTTCGGGGGCTTCTGATGGTAGCAGACCATCTGACATACAGTTTGGACAGACCATAAATCCTGCAGTGTTCACTGTAGATGAAAGAAAATAAATCTTACACACACACACACACACAGGTTTGACCTGCATAATGTAATGCCTAACCATGCCTAATGTCACTATAATCTAATGTTAAGCTCTGCTTAAAATTAAAACAATTCTAAAAGAAATACTTTCTTAAAGAGTATTAGGAGGTCAATACTGCTCTCACTTGTTCACCTCCTTCGGCCCTCCCCTTCAACATAACACAAGTTAAAAATAAGTTATTGCTGACTTTTCATGGTTTTCACATTTTTTTTCTACAGAAAACAGGTCTTGACCCCAGCTTTAACACAAAATATCAAATAGTTCCTCCATGTTGCAGTCTGCTTCTTAGTGTCTCCACTTATTGCCTGCTAACCTTTTGACTGTAGAGTGTTTCTCATCTAAAGTTGTTTTCACAAATTTATTCTGGACAGTGTCAGTAGCATCAGGTCAGAACATAGTCCAGAGTTGCCCTTTCTAACATGTAGCACACAGTAGGCAATAGTTCACTTTAGATACTTTCTTGCTGCTTGAAATACTGTGCTTGATTTTCGGTGATGGTGCTACCTGTAGTGTGCAGGTGGCAGCACACATGACGCCTACTTGCCCGCTGTGAATTCGCCGCACAGTTACCTACTCACGTTGACGCTCTTGAACATCACACTGTCTTTGTATTAGGGAGCTGGAGCTGGCTAGAGACTAAACCAGCCACAGGGGCCCACAAGCCAGTGTAGTCCTAGTGCCAGTCCCAAGCCCGGGTAAATGGTGAGGGTTGCGTCAGGAAGGGCAGCCGGCGTAAAAACTGTGCCAAATCAAATATGCGGATTCATAACAC